>JAJHZJ010000268.1:1730304-1910399 GCA_023548195.1 Bettongia penicillata ogilbyi | reverse complement strand
CCAAAACTAGGGTCTGTTGTCCTATGAAAAGTACAAGATGAATTAAATTACTGGTAAAAAAAAAAAATGTGGGAAACAAGTGATATCATGGTGTGAGATTAAAAAAAAAACATTTCTGATGTAATGTGCAAAAAAAATGAAAGAAAGAAGGAAATATTTCTGATGTAATGTACATAGACAGAAGCCATCCTTTTTAGAATGGGGCAGAAAGAGTGCTTGGTTTGGAGCACAGCTTGACCATTTGCTACCTCTGTGGCTTTGGGCAAGCAATTTAACGTCTCTCAGACAGTTTTCTCATCAATAAGATGAAGGCATTGGACTAGATGACCTCGAAAGTTCTTTCCAGCCCTAAATTTGTGATGCTACCTATGATCCATGGTCCAGCCCTCTGTCACCTCCTGACTGAATCATCTCTTCTTGGACAAACCACTTTGTGTCTTTGAGTTTCCATTTTCTCATCTGTAAAAGAAGGATAACAACCCCTCTCCCACCCACCTCTCAAGGTCGTTGTGAAGGTCACATGAGGTAATGCGTAGAGGAGTACTTCAGAACAGTGAAGCACTTTATAAATATAGAGGAATGTTAGTCATAAAAAGCGAATGTTTGAAATAGCTGAGATCTGTTTGTAAGATCCCTCACTTCTCTGGAGATATTATCTTCACCCAAAGGAAATCACTAAAGAGTAAAATTTTTCAGACACTCTGACAGGCTTGTAGGAGACGTTTTAGAGCAGGTAGACCTTCTAATGTCATTTTACGTATCATCATATTACACAGGCAAACACCTGGCTAGATTATTTATACCTGTGCCAAGCTTTTCCTGAACATAGATTCAGTCTGTTTCCACAACCCACTCTCAAGCATCTGGGAATTCCTGTTCTCACCACAGATTGAAGGACATTGTATAGGGGAAATGACCCTAGATTGAGATTCAGGAACCTGTCTTCTCTTTTCCCCTCTCCCCTCAGCTAATTGTGTAAACTTGAGCATTTACTTTCCTGCGCATGGATCTTTAAAATGCAAGGATTTAAATAGTTTGTTCTGAAGTCCCTTCTGGCACTAAAATTCAGTATTATCTCTTCCTGAAGGTGTCTCATCACAACTTTTCTTCTTTCCTATGCCTCTACTGCTCTATATTCTCTAACATCTGTTCCCCCGGAGGTAGGTCACAGGCAGTCTGCATATCTATCTACTCTGAGCAATGGAAATAACCCTGGGAGAGAAAGGTCCTTAATGCACATGGCCTCAGGAATATTAGAAAATGAAAGCAGAGAGGATGTTTAACTTTTTTAGGATAGTAGATTGTGAGTCTAGGATACTGTTTAGGGCTTTTCAATAAAATTTTCATGACTTATTCAGAACATCAAAGGATTGGGAACTAGAAGGGGATATTCCATCTTCAGCCCACTCTTCTTATCCCTTAAGTAAAGGAGCATTCAAAAGATAAACTTTTGCTAAAGCCCCAAAGATAGTTTTAAGCAATAGAGTTAGAATCTGAACACAGATCTTTTGATATTCCAATTTTAGGTCTCCTTCTACTATAGTATTTTTTTCTTATGTTAGTTTTATGTGCAATAAAGGGTCTTCTGATTAAATATGTAAACCTAGCTACTTTATAAGTGGTCTCCATTACACACACACACACACACACACACACACACACACACACACACACAATTTGTCCTGATCTCAGTATTTAAGTTTTTTTCTTTCTTTCTTTTTTTTAATGTTGCTTAACTAGAGTTCAAAATCTCTCCTAAAGATTTGAGAGAGAGAGAGAGAGAGAGAGAGAGAGAGAGAGAGAGAGAGAGAGAGAGAGAGAGAGAGAGAGATAATAATTTACCCTATTGTATAGCTTTTGGTACCCAGTGTACTCCTCTTTCTCATCACTTAATTATTTTTTGTCATTTCCTCCAATTCTCAATGTCAATCCCTCCACACCCTCTGTCTATGTATATTCCTTCTAGCTGTACTGTTAGTGGTAAAATTTTAAAGAATTACAAGGATCATCTTCCTATGTAAGGATGTAAACAGTTTAGCTCTACTGGATCCCTTATGTTTTCTTTTCCCTTTTTACCCCTTTAAGCTTCTCTTGGGTCTTGATATTGAAGATTGTTTTTTTTTTCTTCTTCAATTCTAGTCTTCTCCTTATGAAAGCTTGAAATCCTTTTATTTCATTGAATGACCAATTTTTCCCTTGAAGAGTTATGCTTCATTTTGCTGACTAGGTGATTCTTGGTTGTAATCCTAGTTCCTTTTCCTTCTCAAAATATTGTGTTCCGTGACCTCTGCTCCTTTAATATTGT
Organism: Bettongia penicillata ogilbyi; assembly: GCA_023548195.1. NCBI lineage: Eukaryota > Metazoa > Chordata > Mammalia > Diprotodontia > Potoroidae > Bettongia > Bettongia penicillata. The sequence continues at coordinate 1,908,094 of JAJHZJ010000268.1, read as the reverse complement.
AGCTGCTAAGTCCTATTTAATCCTGATTTTGACTCCCTGATATTTGAATTGTTTCCTTCTGGCCGTTTAGAGTATATTTCCCTTAACCCTGATAGTTCTGCAATTTTGCTATAATGTTACTTGGAGTTTTTATTTTGGGATTGAAGTGGATTCTTTCAATGCCTTCTTTGCCCTCTGGTTCCAGGATATCAGGGCAGTTTTCCTTGATAATTTCTTGAAAGATGCTGTCCAGGTCCTTCTTTTGATTATAGCTTTCAGGTAGTCCAGTGATTCTGACATTATCTCTCCTGGATCTATTTTCCAAGTTAGTTGTTTTCCAATGGAGTATTTTACATTTTCTTCCATAATTTTTTTTTTTTTATTCTTGATTGTCAATGTCTCATACAGTCACTGGCTTCCTCTTGCCCAATTCTAACTTTTAAGAAGTTGTTTTCCTCAGTTAGCTTTTGTACTTCCTCTTTGATTTGGCCAATTGTACTTTATAAAGAGTTGTTTTCTTCGTTGCATATTTGTGTCTCCTTATCTATTTGACCAGTTCTATTTTTTATTTTATTTTTTTTTAATGTTTTACAATCATTTCCTTAAAGTTAAGATTTTATCCCCCCCACCCTTCCCCCAATACCCCCCTCCCTCCCCATGACAGCATACAATTCTGTTTAGGTTCTACATATACTTTCCTATTGAGCACATTTTCACTATATTCATGCTACATAGTCGAACTAAAATAAATGGAAAAAAATCATATAACAAATCAACACATAATACACTGAAACCCACCCACACACAAACATGATCTGCTACATTCTGCAAATGACTTCCACATTTCTTTCTCTGAGTGTGGAAGGCATTTTGCCTTAGAAGACCGACATTAGGATTTTTTTTTTTTCTCAGTAAGTTCTTGTGTTATTACAAAGTTCCAAGTCTACCAGAAAAAACTCTCTCACACTGTGGTCGTTGCTGTGCACAGAGTTCTCCTGGTTCTGCTCCTTTCGCTCAGCATCAGATCATATAAGTCCTTCCAGGCCTCCCTGAAGTCTTCTTGTTCATCATTTCTTATGGCACAATAGTACTCCATTACATTCATATACCATAATTTATTCAGCCATTCCCCAATTGATGGGCATCCCCTTGACTTCCAGTTTTTGGCTACCACAAAGAGTGCTGCTATAAATATTTTTGTACACGTGGGACCCTTTCCCGTTTTTATAATCTCTTGGGGATACAATCCTAGTAGCGATATTTCTGGGTCAAAGGGTATGCACATTTTTGTAGCCCTTTGGGCATAGTTCCAAACCGTTCTCCAGAAGGGTTGGATGATCTCACAGCTCCACCAACAATGAATTAGTGTTCCAACTCTCCCACATCCTCTCCAGCATTTATCATTTTCTTGTTCTGTCATGTTTGCCAATCTTACAGGTGTGATGTGGTACCTCAGAGTTGTTTTGATTTGCATCTCTCTAATCAATAGTGATTTAGAGCACTTTTTCATATGATTATAGATATCTTTGATTTCTTCCCCTGAAAATTGCTTGTTCATATCCTTTGACCATTTATCAATTGGGGAATGACTTGGATGGTTATATATTTGAGTCAGTTCTCTATATATTCTAGAAATGAGGGCTTTATCCCCGAGCTTAGCTGTAAAATTTTTTTCCCAGTTTACTACATCCCTTCGAATTTTGGTTGCATTGGGTTTGGTTGTGCAAAAACTTTTCAGTTTAAAGTAATCAAAATTATCCATCTTGCATTTCATAATGCTTTCTGACCAGTTCTACTTTTTAAGCAGTTGTTTTCTTTTTCTAAGATGCTGACTCTTGTTTCATAATTTTCTTGCATCACTCTCATTTCTTTTCCCAATTGTTCTTCTTCTCTTATATGATCTTTGAGTTCCTTTTGGAACTCTTCATTGAATTCTTTCTGGGCTTGACACCACTTCTCATTTTTCTTTAGGGTTTTGCCCATAGCTTTTTTAACATTGTTGCCTTCTTCTGAGTTTGTGTCTTCACCTTCCCCGTCACCATGATAACTTTCTACGTTGAGATGTTTGTTGTTTTTTGCCCAAATTTTGGTCTTTTTTCCCTTTCTTTTAAATTTGAGGTCTACTCCCAGGGTGGAAGGGGCACTACCTCAGGCTTCTTGTGCCAGGGATTGGAGACCTTGACTGTTTGCCTGGTGCTACCTTAATGTTGCCTTGAGGCCCACGGGGGACAGGGACCCTTGTGTCTGGTACTGCATTAAGAGAGTGGAGTGGGGTGGAGATTGATGCTGCTGGAAGCTGTAGGGGTCTAGCAGCTTACCCAGTAGTGAGCTGGGGTTACTAATGCTGGTATCTGATGTGTGCTGAGACTGATAGGATATTTTTTCATTTTCCTGGAGCTAGACTAAAGTGCATGGCAGTTCTTGGAGTTGGAGTCTGCTTGTTCTATGAGGCATATGGATGGTCCTGGCATTTGCCTTTTCAGTGCAGTGGGGCTCAGGATCTACCACTAGTTTGCTGAGGTGGGGCTTGTTGGGATGCTTCCTGTCCTGGATTGTACTTTCCTTTTACCTGAACGAGACCTTTCCTGCCAATCTTCCAAGCTTCTTGGGCTAAAAGATTGTTTCACCCTGTCTTTTCCCTGGTTCTGTTGTTCCAGGATTTGTTTTGGGGTGCTATTTTTGTTTGAAGGTGAATATAGGAAAGTTACAGCAATTTACAGTTTACTCCACCATCCTGGCTTCCAGAAGTTGAGAGATAGAGATAAGGACAGCGAGACTAAGACTGAGACTTTGGGGGTCCTTTGAAGATCGTTGTTCAATAAAGAATGTAAGACTTGGAGCAGCTAAGTGGTGCGGTAAATAAGAGCACTGGCCCTGGAGTCAGGAGGACCTGAGTTCAAATCTGGCCTCAGACACTTACTCGTTGTGTGACCTTGGGCAAGTCACTTAACCCCAAATGCTCTGCCTCACTGTAAATAAGGTGGATTTTAGTGTGTGTGAAGTGATTTTTTGTTATTTTTTTTTTTTTACAGTTCAGTTTCTCAGGATCCATAGCCATAATGATTTCTTGTTCCCAGGTATTAGATATAAGTTATCATGATTGTGGTTCAAAACGTCTCCACTATGCTTACACAGCATTGTATAATGATAAATCATGTAAACATTTATGCTTAAATTGTAACTATCCACTGTGACTATGCAGTGAGATACAGGGATGAGGTGATGTAAACTTGTGAGGCTATGGCTGGCAATATGCCTTCTTTGTCTGTTGCCCTATAACACAGGTGGGCACTGGTCAAGGAATGGGACTGGACCCTTTGAGAAGGGTGATTAGAGAATGCTGTAGGAGTTGATGCTCCCATTATCAGCAACCCCTGGGAGAAGACTACACTAGAATAAAGTAAGATTATTAACCCCTTTGAAACTGTTTTAGTGTTTCTCCTGTTTGACCAGATCAAGAGAGAACCTGTACTAGCAGCCCTCTTATGTCCTGTGTTTACTGTCTTACACTCCCCCACCAAAAGAATGAGACTCAAAAATTTCTTAAATCAAATTTCCATATTATAGAAATGAGGAGACTTCTCTTTTAGAGAGAATGAGGGCAATTAGTCCAGGATATCATTCTGGTATTCTAGTTTTTCTATTGAATTAATTAATAAATTAACCAAGAAACATTTATTAAGTGACTGCTCTTTGCTAGGCCATAAGAATAAGAAGACGAGAAAGAAACTGTCTTTGCTTTCAAAGAGCTCATACTCCATTGGAGGAAACAACATATACATACACAAGTATGTACAAAACAAAGGCTATAGGGACTGCACCTGTGATTTCACAGGTGTTAGAAATGCCATTGTGAAGAAACTCCCTTTACCAATACAGCTCATCCATCACCTCTGAATGTTCAAGTTCTAGAGGATTACTTGGGATACTTGGGAAGGTGAAATGACTCTGCTGAATTACACAATTAATATATCAAAAGTGGAGCTTGAACCTAGGACTCCCAGGCTTTCAAACCAGCTCTCTATCTACTACCATGCTGCCCTCTGCTATAAAATAGAAACAAAATGAATATATGAATACAAGATTGGGAGGGGAAGGCAAAATACCAGTAGCTGAGGGAGAATAGGAAAGGAGTCTTCCAATAAACATTTATTAAGTGCCTACTATATGCCAAGCACTTCACTAAGTGCTGGGGATGCATTTAATGAGAGGACAGCTCTTGCCCCAAGGAGTTTAAAATCTAATGGAGGTGGGGAAAACAATACACCAAAAGAATAAGGAAAAAAAGGGTGGGTAGGTGATGGAGGGAGAGAACAGAAGTTACACTGTATTGGAGCATTTTGTTCCATGGAGTTGAAACCAGAGAGGGCATCAGACATAGAGAGAAGTATTTAATTTTAAATAGAAATTAGTTTTGAATCAGTATTATGTGTTGTTTCTTTTGTCGAATCAGCATTTAGAGATAGAAGTGACCATTGACTAATCCCTTCATTTTACAGATGAGAAACCAGACACGGATGACGAAGTAACTTTGCCCAGATGGTGCACATTGAGTTTTAAACTTAGATCTTCCAAGATTTTAATATAAAAGCCATTTAGTCTTTCTCTAATGTCTTTATGTAGTGTGACACTAATTTTACACCATGAGGCAAGTGGAGGAAGATAGGAAACCACAAATCTCAAAAACCTGTGGAAATGAGCCCCAGAGGAGACAGTAAGTCTGTTGTGGAGGACCCGTTTAGTGAAATTCAAGAGATTCCCTTACCAGAAGGATGACCTTCAGGGAGCAAGTTTCCTTTGGCTACAGTAATCCTAAGGTGCCGATACTATACCTTACAACATTCTGTGAGTCCAAGTTTCATAGTACAAATTCTTTTATTAAGAGGATTTATTCTGTGAAGTCTGGATTCATTCACAGAACTGCACTTGAGTACCTAGAGGGTCACATGTGACCATCAGGTCTCAGGTTCCCCACCCCTGGTGTAGAAGATTGAAGCCTGGTTCCACTGAGGTAGTATCTATCATTGATGAGATCACTGTTATATCAAAATATTGCAAAATAACAGATATTTCACAATTGGAAGGGATATCAGTGCTGATTTAGTCAAGTCTGCGTCTGAAAGGGTTTCCTCTCAAACATGCCTAATGCATGGCTACCCAGTCTCTACTTGGCAGCTCTGGTGAGGTGAAATGCCCTGCCTTCCAAGGCAGTTCATCCTGCTTTTGGATGGCTCTAAGTGTTAATAAATTTTTCTTTAAATTAAGCTCAAATTGACTTCTTTGCAACTTTCAGTCACAGATAGTATAGGAAGGCTACTTCTTCCTTCCATAGATAAGTTACTTTTACTGCCTCCATTTTGAGGTGAAGGTACCAGGTCAGTCATGCTTTTTTTGCTTCCTGTTTTTTGTTTCTGACTTTCTGAATTTCTATACCATGCCTTGATGTGAGGTGTGGCTGAATCACTCCACCTCATTCCGCAACTTTTTTCTTCTTTTTTTTATTTTTTTAAATTTTATTTTTAATTAATTTTATTTATTTTCAGTGTTCTACAATCCCTACCATATAACTTAGATTTTTTTTTTCCTTCCCTCCCCGCTCCCTCCCTGAGGTGGCATACAATTTTATATAGGTTCTACACATACATTTCTGTTAAATATATTTTCACTATAGTCATGCTATGTAGAAAGAATTAAAAATGAATGAGAGAAATCATATAACAAACCAAAACGTAATACACACACACACACAAAATGATCTGCTACATTCTGCGATTGAATTCCATAGTTCTTTCTCTGGATGTGGAAGCTATTTTGCCTTAAAAGACCATTGGGAATTTTTTTAAGTCCTTGAATTGCAATGAAGTTTCAAGTCTACCAGAAAAAACTCTCACACACTATGGTCATTGCTGTGCACAAAGTTCTCCTGGTTCTGCTCCTTTCACTCAGCATCAGATCATATAAGTCTTTCCAGGCCTCTCTGAAGTCTTCCAGTTCATCATTTCGTATAGCGCAATAGTATTCCATTACATTCATATACAATAATTTATTCAGGCATTCCCCAATTGATGAGCATCCACTTAATTTCCAGTTTTTGGCCACCACAAAGAGTGCTGCTATAAATATTTTTGTACATGGGGACCCTTCCCCATTTTTATGATCTCTTGGGGAGACAGTCCTAGAAGTGATATTGCTGGGTCAAAGGGTATGCACATTTTTGTAGCCCTTTGGGTATAGTTCCAAATGGCTCTCCAGAGTGTCTGCATCAGCTCACAGCTCCACCAACAATGAATTAGTGCTCCAACTCTCCCACATCTTCTCCAACATTTATCTTCTTTCCGTTCTGTCATGTTTGCCAATCTGATAGGTACGATGTGGTACCTCGGAGTTGTTTTGATTTGCATCTCTCTGATCAATAGTGATTCAGAGCATTTTTTCATATGACTAGAGATAGCTTTAATTTCTTCCTCTGAAAACTGCTTGTTCACATCCTTTGACCATTTATCAATTGAAGAATGACTTATACTTTCGTTGCTTTTTTCTTCTTAAGGACAATCAGGGATAAATGACTTGCCCAGGGCTCCACAGATAGTAAGTATCTGAGACCAGATTTGAACTCAGATCCACTGTGCTACCCCTGTTTTTCAGTTTTCTGTGTTATCCTCCTTGCATTACATTATAAACTTTTTAAGGGCAAGGACTTTCTTTTTTTCTTGTATTTATATCCCCAGTGCTTGGTGTAATTCCTGAAACACAATAAATATTCAGTAAATTCTTGTTGCCTTAAAAAAGTTCAAATCTAATTCCCCTCCCACATGGTTAGCCCTTCAAGTAGTCGAAGACATCTATCTACCAAAGACTCTTCCAAGTTATATATCCCCAATTCCTTTAACCAGTTCTCATATGATATAAATTTCATCATTCTGGTTTCCTGCCTTAGGGCATACATACTACATCATAATAATGCCCTTTTTAAAGTTAGTTTCCCAGATTTGAGCATAATATGCTACATGTCATCTGAACAGGATGGAACTTACTCATGGGTACCTTGAAGTTCAAGTCTGGATCATTTGCCTAAACCTAAATCTTCTCACTGATAGGGCAGCTGGGTGGTACAGTGTTCTGGGCAGAAGTCAGAAAGACTCATCTTCCTGAATTCAAATATGGCCTCAGACACTAGCTGTGTGACCCTGGCCAAGTCACTTAACCCTGTTTGCCTCAATTTCTTCATCTGTAAAATGAACTGGAGAGGGAAATGGCAAACCACTCTAGTATCTTTGCCAAGAAAACCCAAATGGGGTCACAGAGAGTTGGACATGACTAAAAAATGACTGAACAATTCCTCATTGGTAGAGAGAATGATGACTCTGCTACATGTATGTGTGAAGTTGTCTTGATAACTTAGAAGAAAGATCACCCTCTCTGCAAGAAAAAAATGTTCAGGAAAAAATCAATAATGATGGGCAAAGAAAAGACTGGGAATTGGCAGACATATAGGGGATTTGGGGCCTCAAGATATCCCTAATTTTCAACTCACCCCTTAGGACTTTGGGAAATTTCCCTTTGGGTGATATTGGGAATTCTGTCTTTGCCTCTCTCTTTCTTTGTCTCTCTCGCTCTCTCTCTTTTCTTTCTCTCTGGTGATCTGAGACATTCAGTAGGAGAGCTCATTTACTCTGTGTGTCATCTGGTATATTCTCTTATTTCAATTTGCTATCTGTTTGGGTAAAGGATTTATTTACTATTAACTATTTGCAATGGTCTTTTCTGTAACTGTCATTTGGTGGTAAGGAACCAAGCTTTTAGTTATAAGCTACACACCTTCATCTTCAAGGGACACTGACCAGGAAAGAAACTTGGACCTAAGAACAAAGTCCTAGATTATCAATATTTAGGGAAACTAATAGATATTTCTATTCTGGTACCCCTCTTTCTAAGGAGAGTAGGCTGCCCTGCCCCACCAGATCCTTTCCAGGCTGTAATCAAAGTCTTCTTTGGAGAAGAATGGGTAAGATTATAGAAAAATCTTTTCATGCCTCCCTGTAAGCTTCTGTACATAACCTACAGGGAAAATGTACACACTTTACAGTATTGGTGTATTAGGAGTGAGAGTTGGTTAGGACATACCTGATCAGATGATATGCCTTCCCCCTTAAATCACTTGATAAACTAACAGAAGAGGAAGAAAACAGAGAAAATGAGATCGCAGGTCTCAAACAAAGAGGGAAGAAGGGATTATATACTCCTTTTTTGCAATATGATCAAAATGGAATGAAATCAAGGACAGCTAGACTTGTCTGAGGTGGGAGACAATATTAAGGAGTGGGACACATGACATCAGAGAAATTAGTCAGTTATGAAGGAAGAAACCAGCCCCTGAAAGAGAGTCATTCTTTGCATTTTTGAAGGGGGGATAGTGGAAGGGATAGAGGAGGTTTCTCCCTCTTTCTAGCTCTCAGAAGTTATGGCTTCTTATAGTGGAAAGATTCATACAACAGGAGACACTATAACCTATTGGGTACAGCAAGTCAGATGAGCTGAGGTAAGAAACAGCTTTGATCAGTATGACCTCTGTGAAGTAGGAAAGAGCCAGCACTGAGCACTGGGCATTGAGCTGTGGAGAACAACAGGCTTATGGAGCTTAACTAAGAGATGTCTTCAGAGATGTTGTACCCAGGTAAATCAGCAGGAGGTCACAAGAAAGGAAAAGCACATTAGGGCCCAGCAGTACTAAAGGTATGAGTTGCTAGGCCCTGGGTGTACGTGTGTTTCTCAAGTATACTAGAGGTGTCAGATATGCGGCCCACAATACCCCTGAGGGCAATGCCTGAACCAGATTAAAATTTAATTGGGAAATATTTAACAAAATAAATAAAATACAACAAAACCCTGATAATATTAATATGTGGTTCTCTAAGTCAATATGTGGCTCTTGAGGATGCTTAAACATGGCGATGCATTTCCATTTGAATTTGACACCAGTGTTTTATACCAGGTGTATGCCTATGCTTCCTACTGGTGTTGCGTGTAATTGTTCCCTAGGTTTATTTGTACCCCATGGGTAAAATATTTGACGACTATTGCCCGTTCCAGGTCATCTCAGTAAATACCTTTGCTCTGAGATAATTACATCTTACATTTTACTAGGAAAGGTAAGTTTACCAATGGAGGCTCATGAACTCGAGGTAGTTGACCCCTGTAGAACTGAACTTGTAAATGTGAGTGCTGGTTGGGGGAGGAGTTATTCCCAGAGGGAGTACTACTCAGGAAAACTCATAGAGTAGATTGCCTATTATTCATTCAGTAAATATTGATTAAACATTTACTATATGCAAGGTAATGTGCATTATGTTGTCATTCTTTCTATTCTTAGGGTTTTTTTTTTTGCCCTTTGGGGACCTGTGCTATCATAAATGTGACATTAACCAAGGTACAGATATTGGACTAGGGGAAGTTAATTCACTTTTTAGACATCAGTCAGGTCTGTGATTTAGTCAGCATGGGGAACTCCCTTGTGGGAATTCCTTTTACCCATGCAGACCTATGACTTAGCAACTGAACCCTCCAATATGTGCTGTCTTTGTCTATTAGGATGTGAGTTCCCTAAGTGCACAGACTGTCTTGCTGTTTTGGGTTTCTATCTCCAGCATGTAGCACAGTGTTTTGTACATAGTAAACCCTTAATAAACATTTTTCATTCATTCATTTTTTTTCATTAATAAGTCCAAGGGAACTATGACCCAAGGCACAGATAGGTTAGTGACTGTCCCAGAGTCCCATAGCTAGTGTCAGAGGCAAGGTTTGAATTTAGGTCCAATGATAAAGATGCTCAGTCCACCTAGAATCTCCTGTTTTTCCTAATTATGAATACCCTGATAGAATTTGGCATGCTTATGGTGTTTACCATACATTTTGGGCCTTGATTTCACACTTTATTGCATGTTGTCTCTTAGCATTCTCTAATTATTTCATCTGGGTAAATAGACAATTCAATTCAGCAAGTATCTGCTGTTGAGTGCCTACTCTATGCCAAGTCCTGAGGGGGACACAAAGAAGTATGGGACCTAGTTCCTTCCACAAGGCAGCTATCTTCTAGCTGGGGAGACAAGACTCACACACGGAACAATGAGTGAGCAATAAATGACGTTACATAATCACGTGCTAATTGATGTGATACAGATGATAAGTGTGGAAAGAGTTCAGGGAAGGGAGGGATCCCTGAGGTAGGCAGGAGGAATCTGACCAATCTAGTCTCCCCTAAAGGATTGGAAGTTCCTGAAGGGCAGGGGCCATGCCATTTATACTCCGAGGTTATTCTACACAGAGCCCAGCACAGTCTTAGATACATAGTATATTTGACAATATTTGTAGAATTTAATAAAAATGTTGTTGGGCCCTATTAGGGATCCTGAAAAATTCACCTTGGATCTTTTGGTGCTGGGGACTGTGTGCAGGGTGTGGAGTCTTGAGAACCTGGCTATAAATCTGCATTCTGCCACATATTCTCTATGTGACCTACTTTACCTTACCAAAGGGTCAGTCACCTTATCACTATAGACCTCAGTTTCCTCCTTTATAAAATGAGACTGGACTAGATTAGCTTTGGGGTCCCTTCTGCTTCTGAATTTATGATCTGATGATCTGTATTAGAGGGAGGGAGGGCATTGCTTATTTGTTTAAGGATCATCTGTTTGGAAGACATCATTGAGGAAAGCTGTGAATGGAAAAATCAGTGGTCAGATAGCATATGAAGAATGAGAGATAATAAAATGGACACACTGAGAGATACTTGGGCACCCGGACACTATTTCCATCCATCCATCCATCCATCCACACATCCATGTGTGTGTTTAAGAGAGGGAGAGAAAGAAGGCAGTGAAAGTGCTTCAATACAATTAATGGTTTGTCAATGGTAGATTTAAGGAAAGACAGAGACAAGAATCACAGAGGATGAAAAGTCATGAAGCCTTTACAATCTTGATTAGCTAAGGCAATACCCATATTGATGGAACTACAGATCTATGAAAGTATCAAGGATATGGGAAATCTGAAAAAAATGGGTCTGTACAAAGAAGTACATATCTCCTCATATTTTGATCTAGTCTTTCAAGACTTTAAACAGTTTAGAATAATTGTTTTAAGCTCTATAGGTAACCACAGGAGAATTTCCTAAATTATTTCTCTTACTTGCTCAAATGAGATAATATATATATATATATATATATATATATATATATACACACACATATATATGAAAGTGATTTATAATTTTGAAGTTGTATATGAATGTAAGTTTATTGTTTTTACTATCAATTCCATTTCATCATTTTTGATGGAGTTTAGATGGAAATGGTCATAAGACAGAGTGGCATCCTCCTACCATCCTTTTCTATTTGACTTCATTATTATTACTAGATTTTTATGCAGGAGACTCTTGGGTGAGAAAACTTCCTCTACCAACGTAATTTAGTACCTTCTCTACAACTTAAGAGTCTTAGAGAGTTGCTTAGAAACCTGAGAAGTTAAATGATCTGCCAGGCTCACGCAGCCAGTATATGTTAGAGCAGAACTTGAACTGGTTTTCCTAACTTGATTGACAGGCTTTATTTCTTTTATATATTTTACTGCATGTTTATATTGAATGTTATTCTGTTTGATTACAGTGATGATGATGATGATGATGAAGACAATGAGAATAATGACAATCAGAATCTTATTTCTTTAAGGTCTCTCTCTCTCTCCCCTCTCCTCTTCCTCCTCCTCTTCCTCTTCCTCTTCCTCTCTTTTCCTCTCTCCCTTCCTTCCCCAGATCTTTGCCACTCTGCTCTACCAATGTTTGGTCATTTTCCTTTTTTTTTTTCAAGGAATAAAAAGTCAGATTGCTTCATATAGTTTTTCTACAACTTAATAATTACCTTCATACTTTAGTATACACATTAATGTCCCATCATACACGTGGTCTCTCAATTAATCAGTTTCCTTTACTCTATCAGTAAAGCATTCACTAAGTATTACCATATGGCAGATACTTATACTAGACACTGAAGTTAAAACTACAAAAAGAATTCCTTTTGTGGAACTGATAATCTGTATGGAAGACAGCATGTATAAGTGATATACACATACACATATACACATATGTATACATACACATAATATATATAGTGTATATATTTATTGCAGAATAAATCCTATACATGTACATATATGTATGCATATATGTGTGTATATAAACATACAAATACAAGGTTCTCAAATGTCTTAATGAAGCTTAAACTTCTCTGAGATTTTTGGAATATCCTGTATAACAGTTTAGGGAGGAAGGGTACTAGCAATTACATGGATCATGAAAATTGGAAAAGATTTTATCTAGAAGTTAGCGCTTGAATTGATTATTGAAAGAAGGAAGTATGTAGCCTACTCCTACCTCAGCCACCTAAAAAGGGAGTCATATGTTAACTCTTACCCTTCCCCCTATCTATAATACTCTGATTATGGTGAACCCTGAAAATCTCTTCTCTGACTATAATCTGTCTTTCCAGCTCCCTTTTTGCCTCTTACCTTTCAGGTTTTGCTGGCACTCTTACTGGAGGTTTTTTGTTTGTTTTTTGTACCCTTACCGACACCTTTCTTCCCTTCAGTTCTCCGTGATCTACCAATCTGTCATCTTTGCTCTGGGTTCAGTTCCTCCCTTAATCATCTTAACTTTATTCTTTGTCACTTTAATTATTGGTCACATTTCCTGACTCTCTTTTCTTTCAGCCATCTATATTTTGACAGTGCTCAATCTTGAATTGTCTGTGCCCATTGTCTCTGCCCTTTTCCTTTTCTACTCGTTCCCCTGAGTGGCTGAAAGCCTCTAGAGGAAGCTGTATCTCTCTCGTTATGAATTTATGTTATTTACTGGCTCTCACTTCTGTGGAGCAGAATTTTTATTATTCTTTGACTGCTGGATTTGTATCAGAGTTCAAATCCAATCTCTGCTTCTTACTACCCATGTGACCTTGGGCAAATCACTTAATGTCGATGGCCCTCAGTTACTTCATAAGTAAAATGAGGTGTTTGAATTATATGATCCCTAAGGTCTCTTCTAACTATAAATCTCTATACTGTGTCATCAATTTTCTAGTACCATAGAGGATGTGATTACTTCATTAGAAATTAATTAAGATAATTTTAGTTGGTTTTTACTCTTTTGTCTAAATTGTGTCAAAATTTTAAGCCAGTGTTGAGAACTCAGAGGACAGATTTTGTCTTTTGGGGATCATGTAAATATTGCATGTCTTTTCTGAAGCCATTGAATCTTATTAGATAAATTATGAATGTCTCAGTTATTTTACTGTAAGACCTGTGTAAATAAAAAATGACTGATAACACCTGGTACAGTCAACCTTTTGACTAAGAATTTTCATTGCATCTTTGGATGGAAAATTTGGAAAAGTTTGGAAAAGTTTTATTGTTGAATTTGAAAGTAGTAGCAGCTAGAAAATTAGCTGGAATTAGGTGAAAAATAGTTTATATTAAGATAGTTTTCTGATGGTAGGGTAGAAATTAGGGATAGTAGTACATAGACGTGAAAGAGTCCCAAAAACAAAAGTCACCTATTTGATATTTTTTGCCTTGCCAAGGACTATAGCCCTTAAGTTAAATTTTATTTATGCTTTAAAATTTGTAGTACTTGTCAGATACAGGAATGGGCAAAGAAATTGGTACTAGATTCAAGTCACAGGACCTTGGTTCAAATCCAGGCTTTCATGTTCTACATGCTCTAAGATCTTGAGAAAGTCTGTCCTCTTGTCTGGGCCTCAGTTTCCTCACCTATAAATTGAGAAGTATGGACTAGGTAATCTGTAAGATTCTTTCTACTTCTGAGTTCTATGAAATAGTAAATTATCTATATTATAAACATGTATACATGCATAATATATGCATGTGCTTATGTGTAATGGGAGTTTATCATGTGCTTAGATACCCAAGATGTTGTTACAATAATAGAAGATGCTGGTTCCAGTAATCTGGAGAACTGGTGTATTCATAAAGATTCTATGTTGGGCCTGCCAAGTAGTTAGGGGCAACCATTTTCTATTGGAAAACTAATTGCATTGTTAAAATTGGCTAACTCAGCAACTCAGGTGACTTTTTCTACATTTGTATATTAGAATGAAGGATTCCTTCACTTAAAGAAGGTGATACCATGTAAAGAGGGAGGACCAGAAGGTTTCTTTTTCTCCTTCATTTTAATCCATGTAGCCCTGAGAAATGGGCCTTGGTCTTTTTTTTTTTCTTTTCTTTTATTCTTTTCTATTTTAGGTGCAAGAAATGGAGCCTCCAACCTGGGAGTTTGCGCCATTGGGATCTGGGAGCACAGGAACCCAGGCTGGGCATTGCAGCCAGCCCAGGTGTTTGGACTTGAGGTTCAAGAGTCTGAGGACTTCAGCCTAGCGAAGCTTTGGACTTGAACTTGAACTTGGTGGGCATAATGCTGTGTAGGAAATGAGCTAAATCATGAGGCCAATTGCCTTCCCCTTCCCAGAGAACAGGAGAAGGGGGAGGAATGGAGGTGGGAGGATGATTATGCCCCTGAGATGTGGAGGAAAGTATTTGTATATCTTTTCTTGCTATACTTTTGAAGTAAATATCCCATTTTAAGAGATAATTAAGTGGTTAAATGGACCTGGAGTACTAGTTATTGAGTCCCTAAAATGTAGTAACACAATCAGTAGAGGCTTGATCTGATGGCAGAGAAAATAGATTTCTCAAATCTTTCAGGATACTGGAATAGGAGCAATGTGATATGTCTAGCCCTCAGAGAATGAGGTCAAAGTCAATTCATATTATATCAGAAGCCTTGTCTGGGATAAAATTGGACCCTTTGTATTTGTGGAGACCCCTGCCAAGATTTTCTACCCAAGACTTTAAATTTTGGATACCCTAGAATGAGGGCTTAAAAAAATTGGCACCAAAAATATTAGACTATAATTTGTACATTTTTAAGCTTTCTTTCTGTTGTGTGTTCTCTCTGAAGTAATTTTCAGTTTTGGAGGGAACATAATCAGTGGGGGACGTGAGCCACTGGCAGAGAAAAGAGACTCCACAACCCCTTCATGGTACTATAAAACCAGGGGAATGGGGGGAGAGCAGAGTTAAAATATAACAGACCTAGCTGTGAGAAAATAGAGCCAGAATCAGAGGGACTTTCCTTTCCTCTCAACCCTCCCATATTTCCCTTTACTCGTAGCAACAGAAGCAAAGGCACTTTGCAGCAGTTTTGTTTTAAGAATGAGCGATATTGCAAGCCAAGAGCTGCCAGTGGAAGGGACTCCTTTTGAAGGATGGGATATGTCTCTCCATTTCTCCATCCATCATGTAGCTTTGAAAGGGAACTTCTAGACCAGTAGGAGGTGCTACATCTAGGAAAAAGAGACCTGTATTCAAGATGCAAGTACAGAGAGAAAATGACTGAAGAGAAAACTTTGGAGACTCTTAGAAGCAGAGAAAAGAGTTGGATTATGTAAAGGAATAGACCCTAGGAACACAGCTGGACAAACTGTTCAAGAAGATTCACCCAAGGGATGCTGCCTAAGGCCATGGAGGCTTCCTAAGAGACAAAGGATTTTCAAACCCTTCATTTGTGAATTTCTTTTCTGTGTATACCTCCCTACACTCTAAAGTTTTTGCCATATCATTTGACTAGATTACTTTGCTAAGAGCTAATTGAGTCTAGTAACTAGCATGCTTCTTGTGGCATATGAGCTATAGAAGTAGAAATAAGTAGGATCCAATCCTTAGGTACAAGTGCAGCTGAGTTAGGACTTCAGAAGGACTGTTACACATGTATTATAATATATATGTTATGTCAATAAATTCTAATGATCCCATACTGTCTCTAGCATAACACATAGACTCCTGTATTTGTATTTTAAAGTACTTTGTAACCTAGTCCCAATCTATTTTTTTAGGATCAATATACAGTACTCCTTTTCTCACACTCTCTACTCTAGCCAAACTGGCTTTCACTCCTGTCACTTATACATGACACTACTTCTGTCTCTGTGCCTTTGCATCAATTGCCCTCCATGCCTGTAACATATTACTTCATAGATTCCCTTTGTCAGAAGTGAGGCTTAATCACCACCTACCATGTGAAATCTTTCCTGATTTCCTTCAAATCTAGTGCCTTCCCTCCCATACTACCTTGCATTAATTTTATACTTGTCCTCTTTATATATGTTCTCTTTATATTTATATATGGTAGTGTCAACAGGCAATCACAACTTCACAAAACTTAACATGAAAAACTAGGTATATTCCAAGAGAAATGAACATGTATAGCAAAGGAGCCATGTTTATCCAGCTGTGTCACAATCACATTGACCAGAAGTGATTTGACTGTAATTTTATGTTAATTGAGTTCTGCTCCTGGGGTAGAAGGGGCACTGTCCCAAGCTTCAGGTTTTTCATGCAGATGTTTTCCACAGCTAATTCTAGGGACCTGTAAGGTTTTGGTTTTTCCAAGGTGACATGATCTAAGGAGAGGTGCAGTCATGGCTTTCCTGGCCTGTGAGCAACCATGGAAATGTGTCCAGGGTCCCTGTTCCCCTGTGCCTATATGCTCCACAATGCTATTGCTCCTCCTTGCCCTTGAACTGTTACCCAAATGCAACAGAGTTCAACACCCAGTGCCAACAAAGGGTCCTCTGTAATCTTCTGACCAATTTTCTGGTCCCCTTTCCTCTGTGGACTGAGAGCTCTGGAAGTTGCCACCACCAACTCAGTTGCCCCCAAGGCCTGCTGCTGACTTGCTGGGGTACACCCTGCACTGGACTGTGCTCCATGCTCACCCCAGCAGAATAGACTTTTACTGCCCATCTTATGAATTGTCTTGGGCAGGAAAATGGTTTCACTTTGTCTTTTTCTTGGTTCTATTGCTCCAGAATTTATTTTGAAGCATGAATTTAAAGTTGTTTAGAGGGGAATTTGGGAGAGCTCAGGGAGTCCCTGCCTTTACTTGGCCATCTTGGCTCCACCATACAGGTCTTCTTGACTTTAAGTCCAGCCCTCTATCCACTGGGCCACCAACTGCCCCTTCTATAGAACACTGAATATTATATCTGGAAGAGAACTTAGGACACGAAATATAAAACCAAAAGCACTAAGTTTAGAGTCTGAAAATTAATTTTCAAACACTGTGTCTTCTATTCATTACCTATGTGATATTTTACCTCTATGGACTTAAGTTCCCTCTTCTGTAAAATGAGGAGGTTAAATTATATTGCCTCTGCAATTCGTTCTATCTCTAGATCTATGGTGTTATTATCCTGTATCAGAGCTTGGAGGGAACTTAGAACATGAAGCATACTGTTCCAGAACTGGAAGGAACCTTGGAAAAGAAAGATCCAATGTTAAAGCTATGAATAAACTTATGACCTAAAAGCAAAATGCTAATGTTACACCCCCCCCAAAGATCATCTAGCCCTTCCTTTTCCTTTTTACTATAACCTATTTTATAGATGAGGCCCAGAAAGCATCATCAGTTTGCTCAAAGTCACACCTAACTAGAAGTAGCAATGGGACTAGAACTGTTCAAGGCTGGTGCCCCTTCCTCCCACCCTCCCCCCAACCATCATTATAGATGATAGCTGAAAAGTGTGATTCAGGGATTGCTGAAAATCTTTGCAGTTCTTCCAACATTTCCCTTGTTCTTTTATTTCAGGAATGGATGGTTAGTTCACTCATTATATCTCTGAAGGAGCCCAATCACAAGCAATACAATGCTTCCAATTTATTGTAATTTATTCTTGTAATCTTCCTTCCCCATTCTCAGCCCTTCCTTCTACATGGATAAAAAGAATGTAGACTAAATACAAGCTGCTAATTTGTCTGATGGAACAGTCTATGAGATGAAACAAAGTTTAAACCAGTAGTTGGGTAAGAAAAGAATGTTGGTACTAGACAGGAAATTTAACAAAGGTGCGTTTATATTTCACCCCTCTCTCTACCCCCAAGAGCTTTGATGTGGTTATAGGCTCATAGGATCATGGATTCAGAGATGGAAGGGACCTTATCCAGTTTTAGTTAACAGGGTTGTCCAAATTTTCAATGCTGATAAATTCAATTTTGTATTTCAATGATCTGTGATCTCATCATGTCACTTAGTCAACAAACATTTATCAAATGCTTATTGTGTTCAAGACACTGTGTGTAGACCTGAAGATACTAACAAAAGGACAAAACAGTTCCTACCTTCAAGAAGCTTATACTTTAACCAGGAAAACAACATGTAAATAACTAGTTATGTACATGATATATGAAAAAATGCAAGCAATTTGAGAGATAAAGGCACTAGTTGCACGAAAGGCCTCTGGCAGAAGGGAAAACCCAATCTGAGTCTTAAAGGAAGCCAGGGAACCTATGATGAAGAAGAGTAGGGGCTAAACATTCCATGTATGTGTCCCAACCAATACAAAGGCACTGAGACAAGAGGTGGAGACTTGAAAACTTGAGAGTCTTCAAGGTCAGTCAGCATAGTTGAGTAGCAGAGTATATGGACAGCAGTGAAGTGTACGAATACCGGAAAGGTAGAAAGGGACTAAGTTGGAAAGTTCTTTAAATATTAAATAGAGGACTTCATATTTGATCCCACAGGTAATAGGGAGGGATCCACTGGAGGCTTTGGAGTAGGAAGAAGGAGGGGAGACATAGCTAAGCATGCTTTAGAAAAAATTGACTCATAGTTAAATGGAAAGTGGACTGAAGTAGGAAGAGACTTAAGGCAGAAAGATCAATTAGAAGACCAGCATAGTAGCCCTGAAAGGAGGTGAAGAGGATCTGAACTAGGATGATGCCTGTAGGAGTGAAGAGAAGGATCCATATTTGAGAGATGTTGTAAAGGTAGAAGTGACAATATTTAGCAAAAAATAAGATATATAGTGTGTAAGAGAATGAAAAATTCAATATGATACCATGATTGTGAGACTGGGTGATAGGAAGAGTTGTGATAATTTTGATAGTAATAGAGATGTTTGGAAGAGGGGCAATTTTGGAGGGGTAGGGTGAGATGGGAGAAGATAAGTTCCATTTCAGACATGTTGAGATGCGGATAGGACATCTGGTTCAAGATGTCTAAAAGGCAATTAGGAATGTATGATTGTAGCTTGGATGATAGGGTAAGGCTGGATATAGAGGGTATTAGAATCATCTCTACAGAGATGATAATTGAATCTATAGGAGTGGATAAAATGATAGAACAGAGAAAAAAAGAGAAGTGAGCCTAAGAGAGTCTTGAAGAACTCCCACCCTTACTGGGTATAACATTGATAAAGATAAAGCAACGACTATTAGTAAAAAATGATCAGCCAGAGGAGAACCAGGACAAAGTGCAGCAGAGTCAAAGGCACCAGAAAAGTCAAGAAGGATGAGATTTGAGAAATGACTATTAGATTTGGCAATGAAATGATCATTGGCAACTTTGAAGAGGGTAATTTCAATTGAATGATGACATTAGAAGCTAGACTGAAGAGGACTTCGAAATGAGAGAAGTAGGGACCCTGATTTACCTTATTAGGGCATGAAGGAGAGGAGAATAGTTTGTGGGGATGAATGGATCAAGTTAAAGTTTCTTAATGATTGGACAGATATGGGCATATTTGTAGACCGTAGGAAAGAAGCCAGCAGATACCGAGCAAATGAAGATAGAGTGAGGAGGATGGTGGAGAAATTTGCCAGAGATGTTCAAGAGTAGATGGGATTAAGGGGAGTTGGCCTTGGCAAGAAAAGTCACTTCATCTGTGAACATATAGATCAGATAGATATCTAAGTGATATGAAATGAGGAATGGAGAAGAAGGGAAGCTTCCAGCAAGTGATCTCTCTCGGACTCTCTTTTTATGACTCTTTCTCTCCTTGTTCATTCTCTGTCTCTCTTTGATGAAGGTGAAGTGAACATCCCTGTCTCTGTATCTCTCTCTGTCTCTATGTCTTTTTGTCTCTGACTGTCTCCTTGTGGCTCCTTGTAGGCTGCATATTGACTTAGAAAACCACATATTAATATTTCCTAATTACATTTTAATCTGTTTTGGAATGTACTTGGAAGTGTTGTAATCCACATGTGACCCATGAATCATGTGCTTGATACCTCTGGTGTCGCAATAAGACCCCTCATCAAGGGATCGAGATAGGGAAGGAAGAAGTAATTGCAAGGAAAGAATAAATAGAGATCCTTTCCAATGGTTCATGCTTTCATGCATCCACACCTTCTTAGCCAGTGTGATATTTGTCCATATCCTTTAGTAAAGGGCCCTTTTCTAGGTGTCTTGATTTTACATAGACACCAGTTTAGTACACATGCTGCCCATCTGAACTCCCTCACTACTGACACATGATCCTGACACAGGTTCGTTTCTGGCCATAGATCTTTTTGATATTATCTTTTACTCTACGTTTTGCACACAGTTCTTATTAAAAGCATACTGTAGCCTACAATAATTATACCCATTGTGTGCTTCCCTATTACCTTTTTGAGGCCGGCAATTTTTATTTTTCAGACTACAGGCATGCTGGACCTCTGGGAGAATATTGATATCAAAGTGAGTTTCTATTTCAGGGACACTCTTGGAATAATTGAAATTACAATTGGCAATTACAATTTCCCAAGTGTATTTCAACCTTCTCTCTCGAGCTTGGACAAGTCACTTCATATTATGGAGCATAAATCTAGATCTGCCAAGAACTATAGAAGTCACCTATTCCAGCCTCTCATTTTTACAGATGAGGAAACAGGCCCAGAGAGGTTCAGTAACTTGTTTGAGATCATACAGCTAAAAAGCTACAGAACTGAAATCTAAACTTGTCCATTCTCCAAATCCCTTAAATTTTCTATTGTATGATACTTTCTGAGCCTCAGTTTCCTCCTCTGTAAAATGAGCGATTTGGGATAGATGATATCTGTGTCCCCCTCCAACTTTAAACATTTTATGATTCTATTACCTCTTAGGGCCTTAGTTTTCTCCTTTATAAAGGTAACAGGTTGAACCAGGGGATCTCTAATGTGTCTTTCAGCTCTAATGTTCTGTGATTTGGCATTTGTGGCAAGTCACGTAGTCATACTTAGGTTCCCATTTTTTATGTTATCAAGCAGAAAGTGAAGTGGGTATGGCGCTGTTATGATATTGCTCTTGGTTGCCATTAAAATCAGTTGGCAAATACTTAAATCCAAAGTAAATTGACTGCACATCTTGGGTGTCTTTTGAGTGACCTAATATATCTGATGATCTCCACTAATGAGTTATGCAAATGTGCCCCTGGTATTCAGTATTCCAGACATAAGAAGTGATTTTTAGAGAATATGAGTCAGCTATTATCTCCTCCTGACCCAATCTCTGTCTTCAGCAAACACTGTGCTGTCACATTTCAGTTGATTTCAGTTGTTCTGGGTGAGCTGTTCCATGTTGGGGATCCATCAGGAGCTATAAAAGAAAATGCTTTTACAGTAGGAAGGTGTGTTTTTACTCCTTTCTCTTTGTTTGGACCTTATTCAAGAAAACCACCCCCCACAGCTAGGATAACACATTCATAAAGAATGATGGGGGATATATTTGTATACTACTGCATTTAAAATATGTCTGTATGCACATACACACATACGTATGTACACGCATTTATTTGTTTATGCATATGGGTATAGATATATATGCAATGCACACGTCCATGTAAAATTAGAGTTACTGGAATTTTAAGGATTTAGAATACATATATATATGGAATGCTGGAAGCCCAAAGACTGGGGAGGTGAGTAATAAAATGAGGTCCAGCCAGCACTAGAAGGAGCCACTGGAATCCAGAAACATAATAAATAGAGCAGGAAGACAGGCAGTTTTGCACCAGGAAAGGAAAGAGCCAATGCCCAGGGGGGTCATAGACACAGAAAGCTAAAGTACAGAAGACAGGGGCTGAAGTGTTCATAAAATGAAGAAAATAAAGGAGGAAACAGGGAGCTAGTGGAGGGAATAGGGAGAAATGGGATCTGAAAGAAGTGAAGGTGAACACAGGGCAAAAATTGGGAGAAAAAAAGAGAGAGAAGGCTTTTACTTAATAACCTTATCCTGGAATGACTGCAAAGGTGAATAGACTGAGGGCAGAATTATTTTTATAATTATTCCAACCATACAGTAATCATATGAAACAGAAAAGGCGAACTTCCTGTAACCTATCAGAGTTGTGATCTGCTATGCAGAGAAAAACCCAGGACTGCTCTGGCCTTTTGGAAGTGTGATGAAACTGGCAAAAGCTTCAAAAAAGTGTTTACAGCTAATTGAATTTATTAGACTTGGGGACAGAATGTTGAGTTTTTATCTCTTTGCTTTTTTATTTTCAGTTTCTAGAAGAGAAATTAAAGAGATTCCTCAACTTCTCTTGCAAGAGAATTTCATCTTGATGTTCAAAGACAGACACAAACAAAACTCTTCTATTGCAAGGTAAAAATTTGCTTTATATATACATATATATGTATGTATGTATGTATACATATATATGCATACACACATGTGCACATATGTATGTATTGCATTGAATTATCTGTATATTTGAATATATTCATATCATGTATATATATGTATGTACACATCTCTATATGTCCATATACGTGATATTCAAAGGCATATACCTCCCTCTCTTTCCTTGATTAGCTTTACTAGGCAATAATGAATAATAATAATGATAGCTAATGCTTATATAGTGCTTACCATGTGTCAGAAACTATGTTAAGTGCTTCATAGTTTTTATTTCACTTGATTCTCACAACAGCTTTGGAGGTAGGTACTATTATTATCTTCAGTTTTATAGATGAGGAAACAGGCAAACAGAAGTTAAGTAACTTGTCTGGAGTCAGAGGGCTAGAAAGTGTCTAAAGTTGGATTTGAGTTTAGGTCTTCCTGACTCCAGCCCAGAAGCTGTATTCGCTGTGCCATCTATTCGCAAAGGTAGGAAGAGAGAGGGGCAGCTTGCCGTGATGGGTAGGAGGTCAGTGTCAGAGTCAGGAGGGACTGAATTCTAGGCCCTCTACTGACATGTACTGGTTATATGATACTAGGTAAGTCACCTGGTAGCCCTAGCAACTTTCCCAAGACTATAAATTGAAGAATAGCTGCTGATAGGCACTAATTACTAACCAGAGAGTTCCAACACAGATGAAATTGCAGACACAAAAAGGTAGCTACGTACATTTGTATCCATACGCACATTTTTTTGCCTACATGTATTGCATACTCACATATGTATATACATATATATATTATACATACATTTTCTCTGTGTGTATGTATATGTTAGCCTTCTATCAAGAAAAACAGGAGAAATGCGTAGATATGCCCATTGGAATATTTAGGGGCAGCAGTGTATTTTTTGTCACCTCCAGAATGAGATAAACAAGATGGCCATGGGGAAGGGAGGGATCTACCTACTTCTAGACTCATTACATTTGAAAAGAGGTTGGCCTGGGCAGTTTTCTGATAATGAACTGTATAAGAAAAGGATTAAATCATTGTTGACTGCTTTATCTCAAACTAGGCAGACTGCAGAATCATTTACATTTCAAAACAGGGATTTACTCAGAATATTCAGATAAGCTTGAGAACACCTGCTTTTCAGCTTCTGCGAATGATCTATCTCTGCATTTTCCCTAAAAGGCAGTTCTCCTCTATCTTATCATCAAGTAAATAGCTTGTGTGCCCATGGAAGTGAAGTGGGAACAAGCAGGGAGGGAGGGGCCAGGCAATCACCAAGAGCCCATAGAAGGTGGGGGATTTAGCTCTAGGGGAACCTGGAAGATGGTTAGAATTTCAACCTTTTTCTGGCTCTCTCCCACTCCCACCCTCCCTAGCCCTATTGCTTGGCCGAAATGAAGGTAGCTGCTTCCCCTAAAGGAAGTTGAGTTGGTTTATTTACCTCTAGATCCCAAAATGAAGCCACAGGGAAGCTTCCAGGTACGAAGGAATAATAAGAATTTAAATAGAGCTTTGAGCCTTGCTGAGCACTTTCAATACATTCTCCCATTTCATTCTTTCCACAAGCCCAAGTGGGAGTTACTATCTTTAGTATTATTTGTGTTTTGCAAATGAAACCACTGAGGCCTAGAGAGGAGTACTAAGTCAGGGTCACATAGATAATAAGTGTCAAAAATGACATAGAAACTCAGGCTTTTCCTGGTTTCAAGTGCATTGAATGCCACCCCATCAGCCTCTCATGAGAAAGGTTAGCCAGCTCCCCTCCCGGCTGCCAATTGGATAAAATGTGCTTCCCTGAGGCACAGCCTGAGAGGAACCGAGGGGGCCAAACAGAGTGGTATTTGTGGTGAGCCTAGCCAGAATGCAACAGCAGGGGACAATCCTGAAATCACACACAGCCTGGGAAGCTGCTGCAGGCTTTTGTCCAGCCAGGAGAGAAGGGCTAATGAGAAAAGTCCCTGGGGACCTCACACTGTTTTTTATCAAGGCATAATCAAGGTGATGTAGTCTTGATCTCAAGAAAACCTCACGCCTGTGCTTCCACTGGGAGCTTCTTAGATTAATCTACTGAGATTTAGCATTAAGGCAAGGGTCTGTCTCTATCAGCTTCATGGAGCACATCCACTCAGGACATATCTTCAGAAAACACTAATCAAAACCACCCAACTTAAGCCCCAGCGTACACTGGGACTCAGCCCAGGGTGAGTCCTTTGGTACTGTCTCTGGTGGTTCATTTGGTCTCTGAGTTCCTTTATCTTTTCCTTCCAACATTTTCATGCAGGCAATATATAGTTTAAGGGGATATTAAGGTTAGCCTTTAAGTGGCAGAGATGATTACCAATGCAGCCTGAGTGATGTGTAGGGATGCAGGTAAGAGACAGGTGTTAGCTGTCCTCTTTTTTTTTTTTTTTTAAATATTTGAATGCCCCAATTTTTCTCTAGCAATATTTTGCCTCCTCTCACCCTCATCTCCTACCAGTCGCTTCCTCGGCAGTTACACTTTTTGGCTTTTAGGATTCACATGGGATCCTCTGAAGTATAAGGCCCAGGTTACTACCTTGTTTATCCATTCCCTGTGGACATTGCTAATTCAGTCCCGTCAGGAAGGGGTGGTCCATTAATACTCCCAGCATTTGAGGGTGACTAAAAGGAAATGGAAAGAGACAGGATAGATGGAAGAATGCAGTAGATGTTACACATGATGACCAATGTGCCTGGAATGCTCTCCTACCTCACCACCTTTTTGAGTGCCTGGTTTCATTAATTCAAGTGTTAGTTCAAGTGCTATCTTTTGTAAGGGCTCTTTCCCAGTTCCCTGCCAGCTGGTGACTTACCCTTTAAGGTTACCTTGGATCTACACAGTAGTTATCTAGTATATATAGTATCTCATGGTTTACATGTTTCTCCCACCTATTAGAATGTAAGCTCCTGAAGCAAAGGGATCTTTTTTCTGCTTTCTTTTTTCTTTGTGGCCCCAGGACTTTGTAGAATTCCTGGCACATAATAAGTGCTTAAAAATACTTGATTGATTGATCAAAAGGACATGAAAGACTTGAAAAGGAAGTAGGCTAGTTGAGTACTGAGAGGAATGGATAGCAGATGGGTAGTCTTGAGTGCTGTCAAAGTATTAAAAAGAGTCAGAGGCTCTAGCTAATTGGGTGCAAATTCAGTAAGTCCTTCATGGATATTGGCCAGAATTATGTCAGATGGGAAGGTGTGCAATGAGTACCCAGTTGAATGAGAAGGGAAACAGGATGGTGAAAGGCTATACCATGCAAGCATTAATTGAACACAGTAGAGATTATTCACCTAGAGAAGAGAAGATTTGTCAGAAAGGCATAAAAGCAATCTTCAAATATTTGGCATAATGGCAGTCATATAGAAGATAAATTAGACTTATTCTACTTGGCTCAAGAGGACAAAACCACAAACTCATGAACGAAAGTCACCAAGAGGTAGGTTTAAGCTTAAGGTAAAGGAAACAACTTAATAAAAATAGAGTTTTTCAAAAGTAGATTAGGACAGCTTGGTGGCACAGTAGATAGCATGCTGCTCCAAGAGTCAGGAAAGCTCATCTTCCTGAATTAAAATTTAGACTCAGATACTTAGTAACTAGGTGACCCTGGGTAAGTCACTTAACCTGTTTGCTTCAGTTTCCTTATCTGTAAAATGAGTTGGAGAAGGAAATGGCAAACCATTCCAGTATCTTTGCCTGGAAAACCCCAAATGGGGTCACGATGAGTCAGACACAACTGAAATGACTGAACTAGGCTGCACGAACTAAGCTAGAAAATGTCTTATCACTGGAGCTTGTTAAGTGAAAAATGGATTTCCACTTCTGGGGGGCAGGATGAAATGTCATAGAAAGGATTAATATTCAAATATAGATTGAACTAGATGGCCCCTGCAGTCTTTCCTGAGATTTTTTTGAACTCTAAGAATCACCTAAAATATATAAAGGGCCAGAATATAAATATGGCTCACTTTTAATTACTGCCTTAATTTTCAAACCTTCTCTAGTTGTGGTTGTGAGGAGATATTTTTTCCCTCAATGATTCTGATTTTTTTAATGCTAAGAAGTTAGTATTAATTTGATATTAATTCTATTTTAGACCAATCCTTCAGCATTTGAAATTCTGTTCTGACTACTAACTTGTTTTTAAGGGCATAATTTCTGGATTTCCTCTGGAATTGTTAACCCTTTTGGTTTCATAGGCCCCCTCTGGCAGTCTGGAAAAGCCTATGGAATCCTGTTCAGACTGGTTTTTTGAATGAATAAAATAAAGAGCATAACTTTATATAAAGCATATCAGTTACATGTTGGAATATAATTACCAATACATATATTTTATTTTAATATATAATACATACGCATACACACACATGCTTAGATACATATACTTTTATATTCACCTTGTTCAACCCTTTCAGGAAACAAAGTTCTAGAAAGGATAGATGACTTAGCCAATGATACATGTTTAGGAAAGGGAAGCACTTGGAATGGAATCCAAGTACAATATTCTCATACTTTATATCATATTCCTAGAAAATTGTACTAATTCCCAGCAGATAAATATCTTCCTTTACCCACACAAGTAGAAAAAAAATGTTTAAATGTAAATAGTTTGTGTTTTCCTCTGGGGAGAGAGCTCTTGCTCACAACCAACCCCACCTATGCCATAATTGATGAGTCCTAAAGAATTGCCTATGGGACATAGAGGTTAACTGACTTACTCAGGGTCATGTAAGTTGGTGTAGGAGGTGGAATTTTAACCCAGGTTTTCCTAATTCCCAGAGCAGTACTCTCTCCACTGCCTGACCCTGCCTCAGAATTCACAGGAATATTCTCCTCTGGATTTTAAATGTGTCCGTCTTTATTAGACTAAGAATAACACCTCTCTAATTCAGCCTAAAATAAAGTCCGTGTGTGGATTTGAAGATGTGTGCAGCATTCTCTGTGCTTTTAGTAATTACCCATACCTTACATGGAGGATCAATCTTTGGCTTGCCAAAAGTTGGTGTTATTAGAAATGTTGATTCTGGCTTTCAGTCTTTCAGTTTCGGCTTCCTTTTATTTAGGGCTCAGTCAACTTTCTTCAAACCAGCTAATTCATTACTTTGAGGAAATTCTTTAGAATGATAACATACTCATCAAATAGTTTTGTGACTGTATACACTAAAATAGTTTTATTTGGCTTATACCAGAGGTAGAAAAGCTTTCAGAAAATTTCCCAAGAGCCACATAAGTGAAAAACAGCTTAATTTATGGGGTTTTACAACAGCAAATCATAAAATATTTCACTAGCTCACTTTTAAATTTTGTTACAGTGTACTGAACAAACTGCAAAATCAAAGCACTGGGAGGGGGGGCTGAGATGCAAAGATTAACATGCTAGCATAGAGCTTTAAGGTTTACAAAACATTTTATCAAGTCAACAGGCATTTATTAAGCACTTATTGTATGCCAGATATTATACACTAAACAATGGGGGTACAAGGAAAGTTTATTTTTTTAGAAACATCCCTTCCTTTCAAGTACTTCAGAGTCTAATATGGGAGACAACATGTAAATAATGATGTACCAACAAGACATATACAGGGTATTCTCAGAGGTAAGATGCTGATATCAAGAGAAATTCCAGAAAAGCTTTTGCAAAAGGTGGGATTTTAGCTAATACTCAAAGGGCAGAAGCAAAGTCAGAAGGCAGATGATGAGGAGGGAGAGAATTACAGACATGAAGGACAGCCACTAAAAAGGTACAGCTTGGGGAGATAGCCTCTAATTTTATATGAGCTATCTAATAGTCTCTGGCCTCTTGAAAGAGTTAGTCATCTTCATGGAGCATATTTGTTTAAACCCATTTTCTTTAATTTATTTTTTGGGGGGGAATTTATAAATTATTATCCCTATTTTAATAATCAAGAATAATGATCCACAAATAAATTAACCCATGGTCAACAAAGCTAAATGGGAGAGGGAGATATTAAGGCCCATTTTATTAAGCCCTTATTTTTTCCAACTAAATATTTCAGAATACTCAACTGGGAGAAATATCAGGTGGCTTGTTTTTTGCTTTTTCAATTTGTACTGTTAAGGAACAACTAGTTTGTATTTTCACCATTTTTACTGGAAATGAAACAAAACAGTGACTTAAAAAAAGCCATTATCCATTTGTACCCAACTATGATGTATTGATACCTGTAATGCTTTGTAAGTTTTTGACCACCATATTTCAAGAAACATAAAATTTGAACTAAAGAAGTTTTACACGTCAATAACTAAAATCATCTGGGGGGTAGGGCAGAAGGCTTGGGAAGCAAAGGGAAAAATTAAAATTAGACCACCATAGTATGGTGAGGGATATAATTAAAATCTAGGAAATAATTTAGATAGTATGGCTAGCATGAGCAGTAACTTACTCTCCAAATCAAAATGTAATAGAAACTAGGGACCTCATCTTAGAGCTTGATGGAGGTAAATTTCAACACTTAAATATGGAGGATTATTTACTACCATAAATACTGGGTGGTAACTTATGGAGCTCATTACAGCACTGAAAAAAAGTTTAAATTCCCAAATAACAGATCCCTAAAGAGAAATCGAATATTTGGGATTCATTCTTGGCAACCTAGTTGGCACGTAGTAGACTTTCAGCAAATACTTGCTGTATTATAGGTTAATATATTTTTTTTAATGAGAAAGTGAGGAAAGCATACCTTAAAATACTCCCCTTTTGGCTGAGGAAGGGTCACATTCTTCCAAAATAGTCAGTCATTGAAGATTAAGCCATTTTGCTGAATCATCTACAGGTTTATCTTTGTTATAAAAATGTACATGATCGTTTAATTAATAGAACTTTGCTGACTTGCCCTGTTTGAATAAACCATTAAACACTGCTAGGCAGAAAACCAAAACATAACAAAAATAGGCCCCTTTCCCCATTGTCTGAGAGAAGATACTGGAGTGAGTAGTCTAGAGTCTATATGAATAATATTGTCATTTCCATGCTTCTGTAAAGAGAAGTTGTCATTTTATTGAAACAAACTGTTCCATTAAATTTGAAAATAAATTTTTATTGCTATCTTTTGCTTTTAAATTGCCTAATCCCCCTCTGTATTCTTTCCTGTTCTCCCTCCGAGAGATTCATCACATTTAACAAAAAATAAATAAATAAAAACAGTTCCATATAATTTTAATCAAATTACGTCTCAAATATATATATATACCTTTTTTAAGACCCCTCAATGGCACAGTGAATAGAGCATTGGTCTTGGAAAGAGGAAATCTTGAGTTCAAATGTAACCTTGGACACTTACTAACTGGGTGATCCTAGGCAAATTGCTTGACCTCTGTCTCCCTCAGTTTTCTCATCTGTAAAAAAGGGAATTATAATAATATCCAGAGTTGTTATAAGGAGTGAATGAGGAAATATTTGTGAAATACTTAACACTTTGCCAGGCATATAGTAGACACTAAATAATTGCTTATTTCCTTCCTTCAAGAGAGAATAGTAACAAAACGAAAATATTGCCATTAACTTTAACTTTGGTTGATTATCTGTTTCTTGGGTTGTCCTTGATTTATTGTGTTTACCCAGTGATGGGTGGCTTAATGAGGTAGAGAATTGGGGTTCATATCCCAACTCTACCACTTAATGACTATGTGACCTGATACGGATCATGAGGTTTCCTGTCTGCAAAATGGCAATGGGTGTGCTGGTCTAGGTTTCTGTAGGCTCAGTTCAGCTTTAAATCCTGTGAACCTAAGTTAGTGACCCCTGTTCTCTTAGCAATGAATGGACCTTTAGACAATTGATAACTCTTATGGAGCGTGGGGGAGATTACGGTAGGTAGTGATTCTCACACCGGAGAGGATTAGAAGAGACAAAAGTTGGAATAATTGTTTACTGACATGCATATTCTCCTTGAATCATGGTTTGGTTAGGTGCTGACTTGGTTTCCAATAGAAGCAGCCGCTGCCTTATATGTCATGTGTCAGAATTCTATTTGTCAAAAAGGCATTGTGAATTGTAGGGATACCCTGTTAAGCAACTCTGGTGGATTTCTCCTCATTCTTCTTTCTTAGGAAGGCAAGCTCCCTCAGTTCTAACCCTGATTCTTACCTTGCCTCAGTTCCAGTTGACATTGGGATACTGAGGTCTGTCATTTCTGAGACAGGTGATGTTAAATTGGATTAATGACTCACAAAAATATTAATAATGGCTCACATTTATCAAATCCATTAAGTTTTACAAAGCACTTTTCTCAGAACTGTTTGAGAGATAGTTATTGCATTATTCCCGTCATTTAAATTTTGTATTTTTTTTTTTTTGACTGAACCTATGATTTCATCAGAATAGAGAAACTCTCCCTACGACTGCAAATCAGAAACTATCGAGCAACTTAGGTATCTTAGAAAGTTACTTGGAGGCCACTAGTGAGGAAACAAGCTCAGGCAAAGGTCAGGTGACTTGCCTTTGGTACACAGGGAGAAACTCTTCCACCAGGGAGAGGGGTGATAAACCTTAAGTAACTCCCCTCCCAATACCTCAACTCATTTTCTGTTCCCTCACCTTCCTAAGTCCAGAGATCCTTCCACCTGACCACTCATTGATGCCTAATGAGAGAATATCATGCTGCAGTTTTAGGATTAAATCCACTTTTCGTATATGTAGGGATCAGATTTTAGGCTTGCAGATTAAAATGACAGTTTGATAGTGTGTACTACTAAGCTGCAAATGTGCTTTCTTGGTCAGTTTGGAAAGCTTGCTTTGGGGCCTAGCTTCAGGCCTGGGTTGTGTCGATACTAGGCCTTGGGACACAATTGGAAATATATTCAACTTTGAAATGTTAGCTCATACAGCAGATATGTGGCCATGTCAACAAAGTAATGATTAATAAATTGATCAGTAATTATTTATTAAACACTATTTCATTTCACTCCAAGTTAACAATTTGTTGTTGTGGTTGGTGGTGGTGTGGTGGTGAGGGGTGTGTGTGTGTGTGTGTGTGTGTGTGTGTGTATGTGTATGTGCCTATATGTTTATTTGTTCTGTTTTTCTGCCATATGTCCAAAATGGTGCTGGCTGTTTTCATTGTTCCACCCTTGGCTAATTTGGGGGGAGGATCCATTATTGTCTAAAGCATTTATTTTTAACCCATGTAGTCCACAATCTTTTTTTTTTCTAGAATCAAACATTATTAGTCACAAAAAATGATCCCATGGATCATCTATTCCAAAGACCTTATTTTGGTGAATAGGAAATTGTGGTGCTGAGATGCTGAGGGCATGTCAGGGATCTTACGACTTCTCAGTGACAAGGCTAAGGCTGGTAAAACCACCTCCACTGTTCTTCTTACTATCTGATTCTGCGTCCCTAGGATTTTGAAAATAATTTTGTTTTAATATTGTTTGCTTCTAGATAAATATTTCTTAATGGCATAAAATACACCTTAGGTGAGAGTCCATTGTACCTTTCTGGTCAAAGTTCTCAATCATGCTTCTCTCTGGCCATCTTCTGGCTGTGCTGACTTGACACTGATAAACCACACTTCTAGAGTCAAAATGAGTTGTTACTTGGATTCAAAACTCTCACACTGGAATTGGGCTATCCCTGTTGCTGAGAACCCATACAGCCGTTGGAAAACTGTATCTTCTCCCTGATTAGAACATTAACTCCGGATGGACAGAGACTGTCTCTGTTGCATTTGTATCATCAGAACTTACATAGTGCTTAATAAGTGCTGTCCTAACAATATTCATTAAAATCATTTGAGGATATTAGAAAGGGTAATGTCTTAGGACTCTTCCAAAAAGAGTTAAATAATAACATATTTGAAGGTCTTCCTTTTCCACCATTGGAATGTAAGCTCGCTGAGGACAAGGATTTTTCTTTCTCTTTGTATTGTTGGTACATAGCACAGTGCCCAAAACAGGTAAACACTTAACAAGTGTTTTCTGATGGATTGATTATAATTCTTTCTTACCTAAGAGACAGCTTCATAGTAAAGTGTCAGGAGACAATTGTAGGCAAACTTTAGTACTTAATTTTCTGAGGCTGTTGCAGACCTATTTATTTATTTGAACCGAAATCAACAGAAACTTTTAAAAATCAAAACTTGAATTTCTGAATGAACTTGTCAGCCCACCAGATAGACAGCCCTAATGACTGGTTCTTGTCCTCTTTTGCAGAAGTAGGGAATATTGCACACATTGTCAGATGTGGTCAATATATTATTTGGTTTTGCTGAAATGCATTTCTTTTTTTCTTTTGCATACTTTCTTATGTGTGATACCTCTCTGGGTGAAGGTGATATAAAAACAGAGACTATAAATAAAATAGATTTTTCTAAACAAAATTCCAAACACAATGGTTGAGAGTAAACCTGATATGATGGATAGAATGCTGAACTTATAATCAGCAGTTCTGGGTTTGATTTTTTGGCTCTAACATGTGGTAGCAGAGTGACTTTAGACACATCTTTCCTCTCTGGTTCTCAATTTGCTGCTCAGCGACATGAAAGGGTTGGAATGGCTGATCTCCCCAAAGGTTTCTTCCCACTCTGACCTACAGTGATTTTATAATATCTTATTGAGGGTCAGACGTGGAAGGAACAGATGGCAGAGTGCTGGCTGAATCAATGGAGTCTCAGATATTCATTGTCTGTCTGTCTGGAGGGCAACAGGGAAGGGGAACATAATTTTATGACGGTGATTGCAAATTTACACCTCTTTAATGTCAGGCTCTCTGAACAAAAAAACAAAAAAAGAAAAAAAAAGAAAAGAAAAGAAAAGAAAATAGCCAAGGAAATAGGTGGCTGGTTTGCTTCACTGTAAAAACCCTTTTCCTAATGTTCTGTGTGCTTAATCAGATCACATTAGAATTTCTAAATCTAAAAACCCTTGGTTCAAATGAGTAGAGCCTGCCCCTCCCTCTTAGGAAGTGAGGATTCCTTTCCTTGCCAGTGGCTTACTCTTTCTTTTCAAGACACCATAGTCCTAAGCTGCTAGCTTGATCCTTGATGTTCCTCTCACTCACCCCCTGCTTGTTGTGGAACGCTTCAAATAAATATGCCAGAATATTGTTTTAAATTTGAATTGTGCTTTCCATTCCCTTTCTGTCTCCAAAATGTAATTTTAACCTTGCCCTCAAGCTCTGGGATACTGCAAAGATTACATCATAGTTGAAAAGTGAGTTCCATTTATTTTGAGATATCCTTTTAGTTGTTTTTTTCATCCTCCTTAGATTAATTAATTTCCTAGAGACAAAGCATATGACACATAAAAAAATAGGAGCCTCCTCTTATCCTTTCTGATAAGCTTGTAATTTTGGCAAAATGATATGTTAAGGTCAGAGAACCATAGCCAACAAACCTGTCAGGAAAGACAGACAGCACAGACAAATGGAATCTTCTCAAGGCCAAGAAGTGGTGGACTTTTTGCTTCTTGAATTTGGCTCCCAAATCATGCCTCTTCTCCTGGCAAATAAAAATGAAGAGAGGTTTCCATTTATAGTTTCCCAGACTTCTTTTAAAGGAAAAAATGCCCTGCACCTATCTCACTGGCCTTTTCTATCCTGAAATGTAGGGCCAAACAAACACTTCTAAATGTCAGGAAGGCAGCTTGCCTCTTCCTAGAGTGTTTGCTTGAGATATTCGAGATGTTGGGTGATAGGAGAAAAGAAGCAACAGCCCTGCTTCAGAAATCAGCAAAAGTCCTCAAAGCTTTTTGGGAACTGGGGATTGTGTTTTTATATCTATTTGTTTTTCTTTTCACTGAAGAGCACCCAAGTTAATTAAACCTCAGTTAAGTCACAGTGAAGATCCAAATCTTGTTCCTTCCTGATTTGTGAACAAATTAACTTCTTGTGGTGGGTTCCAATCTCAAATTGCCCAAAGTAGGAGAGCATTTTACATGTCACTTTACACATGATAAACTAAAAACATATTAGTATGTTTTAAACATTTCATTTCAATTGATTATAGCTATGTGCATGTGTGTATATATGTATATGTATATGTATTTATATATTTTATTTATAGTTGTTCTAAGTTTATCAAATATTTTTAACTGAGTATCCTTACCACTACTCAGAAGAAAGAAGATAGTCATGTAGCAGTAGCTGAATGATAACAGATATATGTTAAAATTTCACTGTAAGTACTTATACCCCAGACATCAGCAAACACTACAGATCAGGGTCTGATTTATTATTTTGCTGATAATTGTCTCTAGAATTAAGAAAGCAGCGAAGACAATGTTAAATGTTCATAAAATAGATTAAATTTGTGTGTTCTGCATAAATGTTTTCTAGAGAGCTAGTTGTTAAATATTTACCAAAACACCACTGCAAATAGAGTTAAAGGATGTTATAGTGGTATTTATGGAATATTTAGGAACCTCCCATTGTGAATATTCCCAGGTCAGGACATATGGAAATATAAGAATCACACAAAATAGAACTCCATGGATGATGAACTAAATATAGGTAGAAGTAACATCCTTACTCATGAAAATAAGGATTCATTGAAAGAGCAAAGCAATTTCATTTCTGAGGTGGAAAGGGAAATAGTTTTTGAATTAAGAGGTCCTGGGTTCAGATCTTGTTTTTGATACATCATATACTCTCATGCTCTTGAGCAAGTAATTTATCCTTCTTCATCTTCAGTTTTCTCATCTGTGAAATGATGTCATTGAACTTAATGTCCTTGGAGGTCCTTTAAGCTCTAGATATATGATCTTGACCTAGTTAGGCTATCCCACCGATGTAATAAACTTAAATGTCCTAGAGTCAGCTGAATCATAGACTATTAGAAATGAAAAGGATCTTAGAGATCATCTAATCCCATCTGCTCATTTTACAGAGGAGGGAACTGAGATCTAGGAAAATCCAACTACAAAGTTATAGTGGATAACTGACAAATATGGGACAGGAACCCAGGGACAGCAAGTAGTGGCTACACAGTAAATAGAGCACCAAACCTCAAGTCAGAAGGAGCTTGTTTCAAATCTGACCTCAGACTTTTACTAGCTGTGTGACCTAGGGCAAGTCATTTAATCCTGATTTAACCCTGGTGATTAACTCCACCAAAAATGAAAGAAAAAAAGAGAACCGAAGGCCAAGATGTTAGCATATTATTTGCTTTATCTCATTAATTTCTATGCATTTTGACCTCCAAATGGATTTTTGGATAATTATTACCAGAACTATAACTAAGTTGGGGTGAGCAGGGCTTTTCCAGAGTGCCAGAACTTACAGGCTGCTAATAGTATTTGTATTTCCCAAGGAGACGGAAACATCTGAGCTTAGTTATTGGTGTTTGTCCTTTATTTTTGAAGAAGACCAATTATATCACAAGGTGATGTCTTGACTTGTGTGTGAATTGAATTTAAGTGAGGCAGTCAAGGTAGCAAGATTACTTACTTTTAATAAGAAGAGATTAAATCATGTTCTTCCCTTTTCTCTTTCTGGATGAGCCCATTCTCTTCTATCCACAGCAGCGCTTGCGATCTGAAGTTTCCTCCCAAGGGTTCTCCTTCCTTATCCCAGGTGCTAGAATTACTTGTTTTTGCTCAGACCACTGGTAGACTGTACTTCTCATTTTTTCATATATCATACAATGCATTGAAATCAGTGCTCACTTTTCAGTCAGAGGAACTGGATTCAAGTCTTGCTTGAAGTGCTGCATGTGACCTTGAGCAGTGTCACTTCACCTCCACACTTCTCATTTTCCTCGCCTGTACAATGAAGGAGCTGCATTAAATGGTCTCTGAGATCCCTTATAACTTGATGTTTATTCTCCCAGTGATCCTATCAAATGTCCTAAGTCCTTTTCCGGTCTATTTTGATCTGTATAGACTAAGAAAGAATGATATGGAAATGGCATAAACCTCTTAATCTTATGCTAGAAACTAAATTAGAATATGTCTTTTAGAATTAGGTGAGATTTTGAACAGAACCAAATAGTTCTTAAAATTACTAAGCATACATACATATATATACACATATATATGTGCATGTGTGTATATATACATATATATATACACATATGTGTACCAAAAGTCAGTGCCATTTTAAACTTTAATAGTTTAATATGTAAGCTTTAATATATTAAACTATGTTAATAATGATTAATATATAATGTTAAAGCCTATAGTTTTAAGCTTTCTACATGCATATGTGTATACACACATGCGTGTGTCTATATGTACATAGACATGTTAACAAATATACATCTTCACACAAAGATCATGACACTAAATGATACTCATGGATTTGCAATTTGGAGTGTCTACTGCTCCCTAAATGTTCACCAGAGCAATTTCACTCAAAAATACTCTCCCTTTTGGAAGTCCTTTCCAGCTTAAACTATTAATTGAGTACTTTCTTCACAACAACCCTATAAAATAGGTTTGTGGATGTTATCATTCCCATTTTACATAAAAGGAGACTAAGGTTCAGAAAGATAAAATAACTCACCTAGCATCACACAGCGAGTAACTGGTGGAACTGGGACTTGAACCCAGTACTCCTGCCTCCATTTCCAAGGGTTTTCATTCCATCACATTGTCTTTTTCCTTCTTTCCTCACCCAAACACTGGTTTCTAATTAGATATGAAATCTGTCTCTAATAACAAAAATACCAAATCCTGAAGCAAAATTGAGTCAATGGAGTCATATATATTAGCACTTGGAAAGTGGAAAGGGATGTAGGAAGACATGAATCCTACTCACTAATCTCTATGAAAGCTTTTTTTTTTTTCTGTTGTTTTTAACCTGGTTCAGTAACTAAAAAGTGCCTCCCACTAAGCCTAACCCTCACGTAATCTGGGTCTGAACAGCATCTCCAGACAATTGTGGTGTGCAACATTACACCTCCCCCAATGCCAGGATAGAAAATTTGGCCCACCCCAATGACACACCACTAATTAAACAGAGCGGGCATGTGTTGAGAGAACAATGATGTCGACATCCAGCACACAGGGGAGGGAGCTTTAAATCATAGTCAACAGCAGTCCCACCACTCATCACCCTTAAAGAGAAACGTGCCCCACATGCCTTTTGAATGGGCAGTTGTCTATTTGCTCTCCTAATAACTGTACTTAGTTAGATTTCTTCTTTTTGCACCTTGGCTGATAGAATATGTCACCCTTGTCAGCATAATTTCAGGGGTGGT
Source organism: Bettongia penicillata ogilbyi (assembly GCA_023548195.1). Classification (NCBI taxonomy): domain Eukaryota; kingdom Metazoa; phylum Chordata; class Mammalia; order Diprotodontia; family Potoroidae; genus Bettongia; species Bettongia penicillata. Next base: position 1,870,443 of record JAJHZJ010000268.1, on the reverse strand, counting down.
GCTCACAGGCAACAGATCCAGACAAAGGCTTTTCATTTTCTCCTTGCCAGAGGTGGAAAAAGCCCTTCCAATGCAACATCTAACCAAACGGAGCAGCACATCTTTGGCTGGTGAGATCCATCTAAGAGAAAAAGACAATGGGCATCCCAAGCAATGCTGGCCTGATTCATGGTGGGGTGACTATCTCCATTGCCAGGAACACTAGCAAAAACACCACCTTTTTGGTTTTTGGACAGAGTAAAAGGACAGAAGAAGAGGTAACTGCTATTCAAGCTGTTTTTTAAAACCTTTTGGTAAGCACCCCATGGATGACCCAAGATGATCAGACAAACAAGCAGCTGGTAAGCATATTTGCTTTGAGCAGGGGTGTATAGGATGAGTGAAGGGACACGTGGTAGATGGATCACTCTCTAGGACAGTAAGCCTGGAAAAAGATCATGGATTGGGGAGTCTGGGTGAGAATATCACCTTTGCTATTTATTTATTACTTTTATTACCTTGGGCAAGGGAATGACTTCTCCGGGCCTCAGATTCCTAGTGTGTAAAACGAAGAGGTTTGACCACATGAGATGTCCTGAACCCTTTCTGTATGTGTGTCAGAGGACCTGTTTGGTAGTTTGGTGAAGGCTACAGATGGACCACTTCACATGCTTTTACATGCATAAAACAAAACACAGAGAATTATGATCAATTATAAAGAAATAGTTATAAAATACAAAGTTCATGGACTCCAGATTAAGAAGGCCTGGACCAGATGATCTTTGAAGTCATTTTCCAGACCTGGATTTAGATCTTTTCTCTGAAACATATCCTGGCTGTGGGACCTTGGGTAGCTCACATAACACATCAGTGCCCCAGGCAACCTTTCTAAATTCATAACCTTCCATTAGGGAATTTCCCCACTGGGAATTCCCTGTAACAGTGGAATAACAGACATCCACACCCTCCTTCTTCTCCTTTTCCCCCAAATAGTAGAGGAGGTAAGCATCTAAACGTTGGTTATACAGTTTTGTTGAACCGGTGAGAAGGGAAGGTACCATTCTCTTCTAATACTAAAATCTCAAGACTGCCTACTTTTTAATTTTGATTTGATTATTGAATGAATGTTGATTACTGCCACAGATTTGTGTAAATCCTATTGGAGGAGTTTTTCATGCAGATCAAGAGCAGCATATGGCTATAAGTTATTAAAAAAATAGATTAAACAGCAATGTGAAAATGCATGAATTATGGTGTGTACAAGGGCCTTGAGGCTATAAGGTTTTTCTTACACTTTTTTATTCATTTTTGCAACAAGCATTTATTATAGTACTACTATGTACTAAGGACTCGAGGAGAAACAAATATAACTAAGATACATTTTTTGCTTTCAAGGAGTTTAGGTTATCATGACAGAAACACACAACTACCTAGAACCCAAGACTGCACCTAAATCCATACAAGAAACATGGACAAGGTACTGATAGTTTATAGAATGGAAAGATCACCTCCAGGTGTTGGGATCAGGGAAGTTTTATGGAGGATCATCAGAATTAGAGCTGGAAGAATATTTAATGATCATCTAATTCACCCTTTTAATTTATAGATTAACAAAAAAGACTGGGCCCCAGAAAGTGACTTGACCAAGCCTGAACATTTAGTAAGAAGCAGGCCAGGATTTGAATATGGGTCCTCTGTTTTTATGTCTAGTGGTCTTTTCAGTATATATCATGTCATTTAGCCTGGGTCATGAAAAAAATAGGGGATGAGAAGGGGAGGGTATCAGGAACATAGAGAAACAGTGGAAGCAAATCATGGAGTTACGAATTTTTTAAAAGTTAAAATTACCAAAAAAGTAAATGAGAAGTTTTCATCTAAAACTAGCACTTTTATAGCACATGCAACTGCTGAGACTGTCCTATTCATTTAGCATTACACACCGGTCTGGCTTGGTATGTTAGATGTGACAACATACAATGAATTCTACAGTGTGATTTTAAGAGGTTTTTTTTTTAATCTGTTGTTTCCATACTTTGAATATTAAGGAAATATATCACATTGTAATTCAAATTAATTATTTTTTGCTGTGTTGATATTTGATTGTATATACCTCAACCTCATTCATCCTCAGTTTCCCTGCCCCTAATTTCTTATATCGAATCATTTCTATCTAAAATATATTTATTTTTATTCTGAACTTAAAAAGCACTAAATAAAATGAATATTTCCATGTAAAAGGTAGAACAAAAAGTAAACAAATTCATTTTAATCATAAGAAAATACTATAAATTAGAGGGATTAGGAAAGGCTTTGAGTAGGAAGTGGCAAACTCAACCAGGTATGGTAAAAGGACCGCTAGATATGAAGTCAGAGGACCTCTATTCAAATCCTGGTTCTGCTTGAATCTAATTTTTTCTTCCACTGTCAATCTTTCCTCCAGTTCTAAGATAATACGTATCAAGAGTCTATGAAGTATTATATGGGATACAAAAAGCCAAGCAAACAAAAAAACCCACAAAATCCAATCCCAACTTCCAGGAATTTATATTCAAGGCTTCTTGAAGTTAGGGTTTTTTTTTTTTTCTCTTTGTGTCCTACATAACACCTTATAGGCACTTGATACATTAGTTGAGTTGAATAAATTGTAAATAATTTTGGTCATATAACCACATAAAGGTAAGACTTCATTTGTTATCTCATCCACTTAAATGTAATTACATTTGTTAAGAAAACTTCTTGATTTCAACAATCAGAACCAAGTGTGAACAGGGCCTGTATACCACCTTGAATGAAGCAAAGCCAATATGTGAGAGAGACTTGGGAAGGCCATAAGGTATTTGTATAAAAGGAAGGAGCTATATCTTATAGCTGGAGGAAAAATTGAGAGTGGAAGAAAGAACTAGATTTAATTTTTACATTCCAGCATATTTCTAATTCTTGAAGGAAACTAGGAATATTAAGAGGGAAAGTTTGTACAAGGTCACAGAAACAGAAGATGATATTATGGATTTGGAATACAACTTGTGGGCTAATTTGACTAGAATGTGCATGAAAACATCAATCAAATGTGGAGAAAGATGGTAGAAGTAAAAGACTGATGACTGTACTTTATCGTTAAGACAATAAGGAGTCAATAAAGATTTTGAGAAATGGAGTGGGTATACTTAAACCAGTGGCTTAGCGATATTCACTTGTTAATTACTTATGAAGAATGAGTTGGAAAGGGAAGAGAATGGAAGCAGAAAAACTTAAGGAGGCTATTTCAATAGTCTAAGGAAAGAAGTAATAGAAAGCTTAACTATGGTGGCAGTTGCTTGAGTGGAAAGCAAGGGTCTGATGGTCTAGAGATAGAATTGAAACTGACTAGATTGTTTCATTCATCATATTTGTATCCTTAGTGCCTAACACAAGGCCCAGCACATAATCGATACTTAATCATGCTTATTAATTGGTTGCTAATCTTTTCTAAGAAAAGATTGGGAGTTCCTTCAGTTCTCTCTCCTAGTGCCTGTCTATGTAAACACAATATAAAATATCTGCAGATTCCTGTAAAATGAATTTTGCCTCAGCCTAAAATAGACCAGAGCAGGGATGGGGAACCTTCAGCCTCAAGGCCACATGTGACCCTCTAGGTCCTCAAGTGTGACCCTTTGAACCCAAACTTCACACAACAGATCCTGCCTTTTTCTTTAATGAACCAGGCCACTCCATACTCTAATGAAGGGACCAAGGACATATGGTCATCCTTCCCATCTCCCCCAGAGAGATCTAACTCAAGCTAGGTCCTGTTTATATAGTAAGAAGAACTCAGGTTGCCAGTTGGGTAGGGCCCAGCCCAACCTACTTAAGGAGCAGATAGAGGTTAAGTAGAGTTGAGCCTCTAGGTGACAAGGTGGATAGAACACCAAACTTGGAATCAGGAAGACTCATTTTTCTGAGTTCAAATCTGTTCTTATACACTTATTAGCTGTGTGACTCTGGGTAAGTCACTTAACTCTGTTTGCCTCGGTTTTCTCATCTTTAAAATGAGCTGGAGAAAGGAGTAGCAAACCACTCCAGGATCTTTGCCAAGAAAACCCCAAATGGGGTCACTAAGAGTTAGATGGGACTGAAAAAACTGAATAGTCACAACTACATAACTAGAGATAGATATAAATGTATAGTTAAACAGAAATCCCAACTTTTGTTCAAATGGTAGGAATTATCCTAATTTGGGGCCCATAGCAATTATGAAGGAACTCATAACATTTTGTCTAAGATAAACTCCCTAAAGCTGGAGAGGAATCAATTATGTGTGCCTTAGAGGGCATTATAGCTCCCTAGGCTTAAAATGAGCTAATTTTTGTTATAGGGAATTGCAACAGTAATGTACTTACCTATATTTATGAAGATTATGCTTTCAAACAAACAGTAATCAATAAACATGTGCTTTGGTTCATTTTCTAGTGGTGTGATTTTGTACTAATTCAACCTCTCCCAGGCCTAAATCTATCTTCTCACCCCGCTTCCCCCTTTTAATGATGCCCCAAAGAGATGGCTGGAAAGTATGTGTGTATGCTGCTCACATTTGTATAACAAAGATTTTGAAAGCATTCTCACAATAGCCTTCTGGTAGAAGTTAAATAATACTACTTACTATTATTTTACTTGCACAGATGAAGAGATTAAGGGGTCACACAGCTAGTATTAGAATGAAGATTCAATCCCAGATATCTTCTAATTCTTGAGTGTTCTTTCCACTACATCAGAGGTGTCAAACACCCTTCCAGTAGGCTGACAGAATTCCCCTAAGTGCAGCCCAAAATGTAACTGGGAAATGTTTAGTAAAATAAATAAAAATGCAGTACAAGTTAGCTAATGTTAATTTGTGGCTTTCTGAGTCCACATGTGGCCCACAAATATTTGTTTCTGTTTATATCACAACCACTGCACAATACTTCTTGAACAGTGTTGAAAATTCACGCCTTTATGTATGCTCTTTTTCCTAACTCTTCTTTTGCAATGGCATCAAAATTCTTACGGCCAATGACTTTAGCCTCAGAATCATAGAGGCTGTAAGGAATGAACCTGGAGCCGAATGATCTTTATTCAAGTACTAGTTTTACTTAGGATTGGCATTACTAAGTCTCTCTTGGGCCTCAATTTTCTCCTTTATAAAATGGAGAGGTTGGACTAAGACTTCTAAGATCTTTTTTGTAGTAACACTTTCTGCGATTTTTAGACTTGGCTCTCTAGACTTCTTTCCTCTCGTTTTATCTGTGTGCCGTAGTGCCTGGCAAACAACAGATGCTTCTGCTTATTATTGACTGATTATTAAACTTCTAGAAAGACTAATCTACATTTGCTACCGCTACCTTTTCAGTACTTACTCCTTCCTCAACCTCCTGAAATCTAGCCTCTATTGAAGTTGGAATGCAAAGTGACTAGTGATACTTTAATTACTTTTTTGAGTCTTTATCTTTCTAGAATTTTCCATAGTATTTGATAAGATGGATATACCTTCCTTTTTTTTTTTTTACATTTTTTTTTCCTTTCATGGATTTGATAACTGTTTTCTTCTTGCTCTCCTAACTCTTTTAATCAATCAGTCGGTCAATCAATCCATCAACAACTCCTCTCTAATTGTACGTTTCCTCTTATTCCTCCTGTCCCCCTCTAAAACTATTTCTAAACTCTCTCTTGCCTTCTTTTCTCTTTGTTCTCTGTTGATTCTCAGCTTTTCTGTGCTTCATGTTCCTCATCTATAAAATGGGCTTAAAGATATTTGCACTTCCTCATCTATTTATTGTGGGGAAGGAATTTTATACATCTTAAAGGGTTACCTATATGTTACCATTATTGTTATGCCACCTTGAATTAGATGTTAGATATATTATTATTTCTATATTATTTCTATTATTATTATCCATTTTCCACCACACTCCACCCTCCACTCCCACCTAGTGTCACCTAGCTAGTAAATAAAGCTGGTACTAATAGATCTTTTGTCTTCAGATCGATATTTTCTGTTATTTATTTACTATCATATTTACTACTATATTTATCATGGTTCAGTGTTATTTATTTACTCTTTCTACTGATGTGTGCATGATTTTAAGACCTTTGAGGGCAATGATTTTCTCTTCTTCAGTACTGCTTAAAGAAAGTAGTTAATACATGTTTATTGAATGGATGAAATTATGAATGATTATCATGCAAATGGATAAAATATTGACATATATGAACTATGATAATGAAGAACAACAGAAACCAAAAAGGAATCAAGAGAAGGGGGGGTGGGGATGACTCTATTATGAGTTACGACTGAGACAAACATCAACACTGAGGACTGGGGATAATGAAAAGTAGATGGGAATGTGATATGTTTGAAGGAATTTATTCTGAGAGTGAGATCAGTTACTAAGGCAATAGAAGGGAAGGGAATCTGGGATAGTAGACCTAGCAACCACTTGGATATGCTTCAGTACTTTAAAATACCTGTGATTAGTGTGGGTACTTCCTCTACTGCCATAAATCCCAGTCCTTCTACACTTTGCAAGATGGTTTTGTGAGTTATGGTGGCTAAAATAATTCAGTGTCTTGTTGCCAGCCTTCTGGTAACCAGCTTCTCCACAGTTAGTTAGGCTGGATGTCAGAAGACAGAAATATGGTAACTAACCCTGTACTTGAAACTTTTTTAGCTAGTCAGGGCCTGCCTGAACTTCTGTTATGCTCGCATAAATTTGAAAAGCTAGGACTCCATCTATTCCATAATGAACTAACAGAACTGGAATTTTGAGGACCATTTAAGTATGCTTTACTAAAAATTATTTTCAGTTCTTCGTCCCTTTGTTTCAATGGTGGGGTCTGGTACGCTGTAATTCCTTGAGACTAGCAATGAATCACAGTATCTGGCACACAGTAAGCACTAAATAAATACTTGTTGATGTAACTTAAACTAAAATGGACCATCCAAAGGGCAATGGAGAGAGCTGTTTATACATTACAGACAAGGAATTGCAAAGGAGAAGGGTGTGAAACATGTGATCAAAGAAAAGAACAATGAAAAAAATAGTCTAGTTATAAGGCGATACCTAGCTATAACTGTGTAAACTATATACTCTACTTGTGCTCTCACAATGTCAAAATAATTTGTGGAATATTGTGTATACCTCCTGTAATAAGCTTAAAGGTACACAGGTATAAGACCTGTTGTGTTCCAGGTATACTGGAACATATAAAGGGGATATAAAGATATTAAAATACCCCTTCCTCTCAAGAAACTTATGTTTAAATGGGAGTGGAATTGGCACAAACCAACAAATACATATAAAATATGTTTAAAGTAAATGAAAAGTAATTTCTGGGGAGAGGGCACTAGAAATAGGGGGATTAGGATATGACTCCTATAGGCTGTGCTAAGCCTTAAATATAGCAAGTGATTATTTTTATTTTCAGTCCATCATTCTTTCTTTTCTGCCACTATTTCCCCTACCCAATCATAAGGCAAGAAATATGATGCATATTATTCATATCAAGTCAGGTAAAGCATATTTCCACATAAATTATGTTGTGGAAAAACAAAAAAAAATAAAGAATAAAGGGGAAAATGTTTGTATTCTGAGTCTGCTAGTTTTTCTACGTAGATAAATAATGCTTTTATCATGAGTCCTTTGGAATTATCATGGGTCATTGTGCTGATGAAAGTAGCTGTCTTTCACAGTTGATTATTGTTGCAATATTGCTGTTGCTATGTATGATGTTCTCCTGGTTCTGCTCACTTCACTTTGCATCAGTTCATATAAAACTCCATAATTTCTTACAGCACAATGTTATTCCATTACAATTGAATACCACAACTCATTTAGTCATTCTTCAGTTGATGGGCACTTCCTCAGTTTCCAGTTCTTTGCTACAATTATTATAAATAGGAGTCCTTGTCATTTTTCTTTGGTGTCTTTGATGTCCAGACATTTTAATAGTATTTCTGGGACAAAGGATTTAGCTAGAAATTCTAAGAGATGAAAGAAAGGTAGCTGTGCATGCCAGGCATGGAGGGCAGCCCATACAAAATCATGAGAATGGGAGATTCTTGTAGTAGGAAGAGGAAGGTCAATTTGCCTGGAATATTGAGTGCATGAAAGAGAATATTGTACAATACAGCTGACAAGGTCATTGGACCAGATTGTGAGAGTCTTTTAATGTCAAATAGAAGAGTCTGTATTGCTGGGGTGAACCAGATGTTCAGGCATAGATAGGTTATACTCTGCATCATTGGAGGGAATACCCAATCCCATTAATTGAGACCTAAACTTATTATTTGATACCATTTATTATTTGAATATTTCATCTTTATCTTATATATTCATGAAATTTTTCACATTTTATTTCAGGAAATAGTAAACATTATAAATATATACTATATATTATATATATATGTGTGTTTATATGTATATTTAAAATTACAATAATCTCTTGAAAATCTGTACTATTCAATTAATCTATTTATATTTATTTTCTGGCTACTAAGTATTCAACACTCAGTTAGATTCTTAAGACATCCTATATATACAAAACTTTATGCACAGTTGTGTAATGGCATCTACCATGTTTTGCCTGTTGAATACTCTTCACCCTTTAAACTCCAACTCAAATGTCATCTGCTTTAAGAGGTTTTTCCCTGGTCCCTCAAATGTTGTTACTGGAAACTTTTCTTTTATCTATTATATAACCCCTGATTTCTGCAGCTCTCTAACATACTTGTCTTAAAATATCATATGTTGTAGTTACGTCTGCTTGCATTTTATCTTATTATTTGACTCTGAGAGGCAATGTAGGGTAATGGGTAGAGAATCAGACTTAGAGTCAGGAAGACCCAAATTCAAGGCTTATCTCTTCCATGTGACTCCGGGAAGATCGCTTATCCTGCTTGGGGTAATTCTCTAAGACTGTAAGCTGCAGATCGGGTGCCAGTCTTTATTGGAAGAAGGAGTTTCTTCATCATCGGGTCCTTATACCAATAAAATTACAGGGCTGGTAAATGAAAGCAAATCAAACTGTCACCTCCATGAGAGCAGTGATAATATCTTATCTAAGCCTTGTACTACCTATAATACCTAGTACTTTATGTTGGTAGGCAATTAGGGATTATTTGTGGAATTAATGAATAATAAATAATTATGTAGTATATTGAGTTTACAGTATAAAAAGATGAATGGGAAGTGGTTCTGTGGATATTTCTAAAAGAATTGGACATTTGACATAGCTCCAAAGGTTTGACTTTAAAAGATTAACATTATAGAGATCATTAAAATTTTCCTAGGAATTATTCCTGAAAATAAGGTGAATTGTCATGCTTCAGCTATGATTGGACAGACCCAGCAACTCTAGATGATTGCCTTGATCCCAGTGAATTTATTAAAAAGATCTAATCTGTTATCTATCTATGGTAAAAATATAAATTAAAGTCTCTCTCTCTCTCTCTGTCTCTGTCTCTCTCTCTCTCTCTCTCTCTCTCTCTATATATATATATATATATACAAGAGATAGATATTTTGACATATATATGTCAAATGTGCATATGTATGTATGTCTGTATATATACACATTATGTGTATATATGTATATGTGTATGTGTATATGCATCCACACACCACACACAATATATATTATACATATATATAATATATATATGTAGTGCTAAATTTTATCAAAGAATTGCATTACCTTTTCACTTTTCCAAAGATGCTCCTGCTCCTAAGAATCATCTGGTTTTCAGTAGTGTCATCCTAGCGATGCTTTATGGATATGAATCATTAAGCCCCATAATCTTAGTGGAATAAGAGTTTCAGTTGATCTAAAGGAGAATGGAAAGATTCATAGCTGGTCCAAGCAGGCTGTAGCATGTAACCAAGGAACAATAAGTTTAAAGAAGAAATGATACAAATGCTCTCCCTGATGACATGTATGATGGGAAATGTAGATGGGTTGGTCATATGGTAAGAATACGGATATCATATGGAATGCCATTACCCATGGATTGTAAAGGAACTAGAAGAAAGCATTCAGAACTTTGGGTAGATTCAATATAAAATCAGCTTCTTTAGGGCAGATACTGTTTTATCTTTATCTCTATATTCCCAGCATTAAGAAGAATCACATAGCATGAGGATGTATGGTTGATTTGTGACCTTGTTGAGGAAGTATCTGCGTAAATGAAATCACAGATTTATTGAAGTGCTGAAGCATGATAGGGACACCATAAGTTGTTTAACTACTTGATGATTGCTGGGCATAAAGGGAAACAAAATCAAGGCTATAGAATCCTATCTAATCAGACTGTAGAATTTGCATCTAAAATAAAAGCACTAAATATATTCTTAAGGACATGTATGACTACAAAAGGAAGCAAGATGGGCAGAAGAAAAAGATCTCCAATGAGTTAGATTGATACTTTATGGAGGATTTTTGGGAGGTATTGGATGAGAAACCACAGGATAAGACATAGAGTTTTGCATAAGTGGAAAGACTCCTCACATAGATGAAATCAACAATGTTCTTATCAAAGAAATATAAACAGCTAGTTGGAATTCTCATTTTCCTTGTTCAACACTATTTTATTTAAATTTGATTTTCTCTTTTTCCTTCCAGAATTTTGTCCTATATAAGTTATCTGAAGTACCTTTGTCTTTGGGCTCCTGGAAAGCAACTTGTCTACACAATTAAATTGGTTTCTATACTTAACCTGGTATGCTGAATATAATAGGTCTTTAATGAATTTTTGATGCATCTATTAGAATTGATTTTGCTTTAACTAAGATTTGCAGATGGCCCAACCAGCCAGTGCTCACCTTTAGTTGACTAACTGTTTGCTTTTCTGAGAGAAAACTGCCTTCCTAATAATTTCAAAGAAGTCCCTAACTACCTTTGCCTAGTATTAGCTATTATTCCATTTCCCCTTCCCTTCTTTTTTTTTCTTAGAAAACCGTAAGGAAAAAAACAGCCATTCTGTATGTTACATTGTTTTGCTTTCAGTTCATACAAAACACCTATGACATTTTTCCCCCTTTTGAAATAGTTACCTTGACAACCAAGTCACTCTCTTCTTCTTCTCAAGTGCCTTGTTCAGCTTTAGGAGGAAAAGTCTGTCTGTCTGTGTATCTGTTGGTGATTTTTTGCATTGAATAACTAGAAATTATTCTTTAAAAAAATCAACTCCTACTGGGTTTGCCCCCTACCCCTGCTGTGACTTTGTCTTCTTTTCTGAACATCCAGGAACATTTACACAGATCAGAGCAGAGACCATTTTAAAGTTAAAATGTAGAATAGTTTCTTGTAGAATCATAGGACAAATAAGAAATTATCTTGCTGAGAAACAGAATTTTTAAAGGTAGAAAGTACCTCCGTTACCATCGTACCATATGAAACAAATCTTACTATGACATACCCTATAGTATTCATTCAGCCTCTATTTGAAGACTTGTACTGGAAGGACAGTTGCTATTTCCTGAAGTAGCTCATTCATTTCTTGGACAATTTTAATTGATGAGAATTTTTCCTGACATATAATTTTAGGCTTCTCATTTTCTCATTTTTCCAGACAGGGAAACTGAGGCCTAGAGAGGGGAAATCACTTGCCTATGTTTAAAAAGAATGAAAATGGCAGAAACAGGATTTGGATTCCAGTCCCTTGTAAATACAGGATCATTGCCCTTATGTGACATTAGCTAATCTAAGAAATTATATCCTTTGGTTTTGGGATGCATTATATCATGTCTTATTCATGTCCTAGACAGTGGCTAGAGCCATACGTTTTGCATAATAGACCCTAAAGAAATGCTCACTGATTGAGAATGTACTGTTTTTCTAATAGATATGAATTAATAGGATTTTAAAATTTAGAACAGGAAGAGACCTTAGGCATCACTTTATTCACTTATATTTTAGAAATGAGGCAACTGAAATTCAGAAAGTCTGAACGACTTGCCGAAGGTTACAAGTGAGTAAGTGGCAGAACCAGGATAAGAACTCAGGTATTTTGATTCCCAAGGACAATGTAATTCAGTGTTCCTTTCATTGGATTTCACTGTCACTAGAGACAAGTTTGTATAAACATGACTGTGTATTAGTTAATTTCAATTCAATTCAATAACATATCCAGGAAAAAAGTGAGGACATGTAGACAAAGAATTTTTTGAGAAGGATGTTGTGGTATAATAAAAAGAACTGTGATTTTAAAGTACAAATACCTGAATTTAAATCTCACTTTGTTCTACTACTTAATAGATGTGCGACCTAAAACAAGTCATTTAATTTATTTCCTCCGACCTTCAGTTTTTTCATCTACAAAAGTAAAGGAGATGAACAAGTTCTCTCTAAGGATCATTCTACATCTAAATCCAGTTATCTCCAGTGTAGAATATTCACACCTGTGTAAGAGTTCCAGTTCAAGAAATTATCTGCACAAACTTTTCCAATCTGTGAGTTAGGAACACAACTCCATGGGGGCATTTTAAATTTAGTATGGACATAATGTGAAGCTCACAAGCCAGTATCTTAAGCTAGAGGCTACAGTTGAACTCTTCCTATATTGAATTGTATTATGTCTTTTTTTTTTAGTTTATATTAATATGTTATAACTGTGGACTTAAAAAAAAACCCTGTTATTACTATCATAAGGAACCTAAAAAGCATGACTAAATATTATGAAGTCTTAGGGAAAAAACTGATACCCTCAGGTAGTGTTTTAGAGTACTTTAAAAATAAAAAAGATGTTATTTGAGAAAAAGATTTGGATCTCTGGACCATAGCCTAAAATATAGTGATGGTAGACCCTGGAAAGAGTAGTGCCAATAAAACCCAAATTTGCATAGCATCTATTGAATTTGATCCAGAGGGCTTTGAACTAAAACAAAGGAAGGAAGAAGGAAAATATTAACAAAATAATTTAATAAAACTGATACCATAGAGAGTAGCAGGTACATCAAAGGAGGAAGAATAGAAAATTAAGGGACCAGTAATTCACTAGAGGGAATATCCCAAAAGGGAACTAACTATAAAACAAATAAAATACATAGTGTTATATTTTTGTACAAATATATGTGGAGTCCAAGTAATAAAAAAAAAATGGATTAGGAGGTATAAAGGGGCAAGTATGACCAAAGTCATCCTTGAGGCTTAGGAGGAGGTAGAGAGTGATGGATCAACCCTTGACTGGAATTTGACTTTGCAAGTATATACTTCATTTAAAAATTACAGAATAGATTAGGGGTAGAAGGTAGTAGTAGGGTACTATAACCTATAAAATATGTTATATATGTTACATGTTTGTATATAAATATACATACTCATATGAGGAAATATGGAAACCTAAAGGGAGAGACATTGAGAGAACAATTAAGGCTCAAAAGAGGTAAGAATAGAAGTTATATTATTGTTATTAAGGTAATGGCATGCAAGGACTTAGAATGTGAAAACAGTCATCACCAAAAGCTAACATAACTTCATAAAAAAGAGATTCTGCCAAACTAGTCTTACTTAATTTTTAAATAGCGTTATTAGACTGGTAGGTCAAGTAGATGATTTAAGTAAAATATTCTTGTATTTCAATAATTCACTTGATAAAATATTTCAAACAATGTCTGTAGGCCAGATGGAAATATGAACTTAATGACAGTCAAGTTAGATGGAGTCAGAGTTGGTTGAATAACCAGACCCAATGGGGAAATAGTAATTCACTGATGTCAGCTTGGAAGGAGTTTTCTATTAGAGTGGCCTAGGGATTTGTCCTCAGCTCTGTAATGTTCAATATAATTTATATATTATTTTTAATCACTAATTTGAATGATGGCAAAGATGACATGCGTCTCAAAGTAGATGACACGAATGATGGAGAGCTAATATGTTAGATGACAGCCTATTTCCAGAAGATAATATCAGTTTAAAACAAGGGATCTGATTGAATAAAATGAAATAAAATAGAGATAATTACAAAACTCTACACTAGCCTTCCAAAAATCCATAGAAAACAGTGGATATCTCTCTTTCTCTCTCTCTATCTCTCTCTCTCCACACACACACACACACACACACACACACACACACACACACACACACACACACATACATATATATTAGTTCCTGAAAATGAACTTCTGAAAGAAGGTAGATGATTTTCCTCTATACTCTGCCATGGCCTCATGTTTCAGGAACCATTGTGATCAATCCTAAGTACCGTGTTTTAGTCAAGACAAAGATTTTCAGGAACATTTCCTGGAGAGGGCAAATGATATGAAAGAACTGGAAATTCCAACATATCAGGGTTAGTTCACAGAAACGGGATTGTTTATCTCAGAGAAGAGAAAACTTAGAAGGCACATAATAGTTTGTGTTAGGTATCTGAAGGCTTGGAGTAGACTAAACATTTCATTATTTTGTTTGGTCTTGGAGGAAAGAACTGGACACTTTTAGGTTTGAGGTAAAAAAGCATTCCCTTTTTTAGGTTGCTAGCCATCTGGAAGTAAAAATGATCTCCTCATGCAGTAGTGAGGGCCTTCTCAGTGGAAATCTTCAGACAGAGATTGGGCAGCCACTTGTTTGGCAGGTTGTAGAAGAGACTATTGGCCATGCATGGCTTAGACTAGATGGCCTCTGCTATAGTCTAGCTTTTGGTATGTGAAGTCACTTGTGTCTTTGTGCCTATCTTTCTTCATTTGTAAAATTAAAGGGGTGGACTAGATAATCTCAATGGTACCCTTCAGGCTTTAAATGCTGTGAATTGGCTTAAAAATGTCATGAAGAATTTCTCCTTACTGTTAAAGTTTAAAAGGTTGACAAAGTTTTTGTCATTGCTTTAAAAGTTAGAGAGTTAGAATTCCTGGAATCATAAGTCAGAGAACCTTACACATAAGGGAATAAATGGAGAGAAACTTCTTTCAAAGCAATGAAACAGGTTTCTTTCTCTGCAGATAATAATGGAAAATGATGGAATGAGAAAATGTGAAAAAAATCTTAAATTGACAGAGGTATAATAGGAAAGACACAATTGGGGAGAAAGGTTTTAATCCAAACTCTGTCATTAACTAGCTATGTGACAAGAAGGTTGAGTTTGTGCTAAAAGAGCTTGTATTCACAGCATTTGTTCTACCTTGGTCAAATCACAACTTCTCTGAACCCCACTTACCTTGTCTCATAAGTTAGGGGGTTGGCCTAGATCAGGAGTTCTTAAACTGGAGTCTATGAAGTTGTGTATTTGGTCTTTTAAATTTGGTATCTAATAATTCAACATAATTAGTTTCCTTTGTTATTCTATGCATTTTACTTTAGGTATTTAAAAATATTATTCTGAGAGAAGTCCATAGGCATCACTAGACTCACAAAAGGTCCATGAAGAAAAGAAAAAGGTTAAGAATCCCTGGACTAAATGTTTTCTGCAATCCCTTTCTATTTTAAATTTCTGATCCTGTGGTCTTTGAGTCTCAATTTGACAGAATAGGACAATTTTCATTTTTGTTAATGAAGAAATAATAAGAATAGGCAATCATGTAGCACGTCACAGTTTGCAAAGAACTTTGCATATGTTGACTCACATGTTGAACTCACTTGAACACAACAGATGTTTGAGGTAGGCGCATCATGAAGAGCATGGTATATATTTGCATAGTCATGTGTATTTATAATGTGGACTTCATAGATTTTGAGCAAAAAAGAAACTCAGAAGTCCAGGGGTAAAGAGCCCACCCTCCTAATTTTGATAGACAAGGAAATTGTGAGCCTGGAAGGTTAAATGCCTGCCCAAAGCCACACAAGAAATAGCAGTCAGGATTTGAAGCTATATCCTTTTTTTGACTCCATAAGTAACATGCTTTTCCTTTTATATAGATCCTGAGAGGAGAGATGCTATAAAGACCACTGGATATGGAATCTAAAGGTGTAGATTTTAGTTCTGGTTTTATTATTTTCTAATTATAAAACTTAAGGTAAGTCTCTTGATTTTGAAAGCACTGGAGAGTGAACAAACATTCATTATGCCTGACAGTATCAGAGGTCTTGGTCAGATCTACAAATCTTGTATAAAAACCTCTGTTCTGCTCCTGGCATTTCTCATGGAGTTATCAGGTAGCAAACACCATGTCGACCATTCCTTGGCCCTTTATGAAGCCACACTGGCTCTCAGGTGGATGACCATCTTCCAGGTGAAGGATCAGCCAATTAAGGAGGACTCTGGCAAGAATCCTGCCAGCAATGACTAAGAGAGAGACTCTCCCCACCCCGCCCCCCCACCCCTCATGACTGTCATGGGACAATCTATTTCCTTTATCTTTATAGAGATGGACAATGGAACCTGAACTCCTCCTAGAGGATAATCTCCTCTTGCCATATAACCTGGAAAATTTTAGTCAGCTCTTTCGTATGAGCAATGGACCCCTTAACTTGTAAATCTCAACTAGAATAGAATCAGCACCAGGTGCTTTGTCACATAGAAGGAGCCTAATGGCCCTCAAAACCTCTTCTTCAGTTGGAAGTTCAGCTAAGGAGGGATTGACTTCAACCTGAGGTAAACAGTCAATGCCCTCAGTATTGACTGATGATGATCTGTTGAGAACACTATGGAAGTGTTCGGCATATCTGGCTAAGATCATGTCCTTATTACTAGTCAATGTTGCTCTATCTGCACTGAGTAGTTGAGATGCATCATAGTGGGCCTTTGGCCCATAAATAGCCATCAGGGCATCATTGTTTTTCAGGTCTACTGGATTTGTCTACAAGTGTGTGCACATTTCATGTGCCAGTGGTGAGTGGAATTGTCTTTGCAGATGATTTTTTACATTTTTTATGTTTCGACAACTGAGTGGGAACCCCCCCTTGCCAAGTTATTCAGGCCAGAATAGGACACCTTTCTTGGCCTCTTCCTGGCATCGGGAGATGAGCAGTGTGATCCTTCAAAAGCTGCTCAGACTACCAGGGTGCTGCCAAATCCCACTGCTGCTTCTAGTGGGAAGACCACCCTATGGCCTAGACCACCTATGTTCAGGATAGCAACCAAAGTTCCCAGTGTATCTGCTGCTTTGTCACTTGCCTGTTGCCACAGGACTTTGAGGTAGGTAAAATGGTAAAATTCTATGGGTGATTTGTTTTGATTTGTGCAAAAATTGGATTTAAGTGAGGCAGAGTTGCATGAAGTCATCGGCTTCACTCTCCTCCAAAGTCATCACAGTACAATGATGGGACAGAATCAAGATGACTGGTGATAATTCAAGATGCAGTGGATGACTTTGGCATCTTCAGTGTTGTGTGCCTGCTCCCATGCTTTCTAACATGATGTTTTCAACCATGTTGTCAAATGCTTTCAATGAGGGTGAACTCAGCATCAAGTCAGCTACCACACTGATGGTAAATTCTTCAACTTGAAAAGGCTTACAAGCTAAGATCAAAGTGGAGGGAGTGTTGGTACATGATTTTCTGTTTACAGATGATTATGCACTCAATGCAGCCTCTGAAGCTGAGATGCAACAAAGTATGGATCGATTCTCTGCTACTTATGCTAATTTTGACCTAACAATTAACACCAAGAAATTACAGGTGCTCCATCAGCCACCACCACCTTATTCATGTGTGGATCCATTGATTGCAGCAAATGGAGAAGTTTTGAATACTGTGGGTAAGTCCACTTACCTTGGTAGTGTACTTTCCAGGGATGTACACATTGACAGTGAGGTTGATGCATGAACTGCCAGAGCTAGCTCAGTGTTTGGGAGCCTCCAAAGGAAAGTATGGGAGAGAAGAGGTATTAGACTGACTACCAGACTGAAGGTCTACAGATCCATTGTGCTGACCTCAATGTTGTATGCCCATGAAATCTGAACAATATACCAGTGCCATACCAGGAAATTGAATCACTTCCATCTGAATTGTCTTGGGAAGATTCTGAAGATCCCCTGCAAGGATAAGGTAACAGGCACTGAGGTTCTTTCTTTAACTAAACTGTCAAGCATTCATATTCTACTTTAGAGAGCACAACTCTGATGGGCTGACCAAATCATTTGAATGTGAAATGTACACTTGCCAAAAAGACTATTTTATGGAGAACTCACATGGGGCAAGTGTTCACTAGTTGGTCAAAAGAAGCAATACACAGACACTCTCAAGGTCTCTCTTAAGAACTTTGGAATTGTTTGTATGACATGGGAGATGCTGCCACAGGACTACTCAGTGAGGCATGCCCACATCAGAGAAGGGGTTATGCTCTAGAAGCAAAGCAGAATTGAAATAGCTCAAGACAAATGCAAGTTATGTAAACTCAGAGAATCTAATCCCACATTCACATGGACTATTTGTGCCAGATCTGTGGTAGAACATTCCAAACTCATATTGGTCTGATCAGCCACAGCTGGACATACTGAAACTTGACTCCAACACGCTGATATCATTTTCGTCCTTTTCAAGAACAAAGGACAATGGTCAACCATTAAACACCTACTGTGTGTTAGGC
Source organism: Bettongia penicillata ogilbyi (assembly GCA_023548195.1). NCBI lineage: Eukaryota > Metazoa > Chordata > Mammalia > Diprotodontia > Potoroidae > Bettongia > Bettongia penicillata. The sequence goes on along the minus strand of JAJHZJ010000268.1, from coordinate 1,851,995 downwards.
ATTGTGCTTAATGATCAAACAAAGTTATCATACAAGAACCCTGTGAGGTATGCACTATTGTTATCTTTATCTTACAGTTGAAGAAATGGGGACAGACAGAGGCAGACTTGCCTAGAATCACATAGCTTGGAAGTGTCTGAAGCTAGATTTGAACTCAGATCTTATTGACTTCAGGCCCAGCACTCTATCCACTTACTGCCTCACTGTCTCTGGGGATTGTTTAGCCCAAAAGTATTTGTAGTATTTCAAGTATTTGAAAACTTATGTGAACTAGGGATTAGATTTATTTTGTTTGGACTTCCCCCTCTTCCATATGTAAGAAGAAGGATTTGGATAACTTTGGTTTATCTGGAAGTTCATTTTATTTGAAATTTATAACAGACGTGAGGTAGATACTCTAATCTTTGATGTCCTCAGTGTACAAACAGTAAGACTGGAGTTCAGGATAAATTAGACAAGTGTCCAAGTTTAGAAGATCCTAGACTATCAACCAGCTCTTCTGATTCTAAGCGTAATGGTCTTGGCACTACACCAAGCTGCCCATGACCTCTGGGAAGTCACTAAAACGCTGTGAACTTCAGTCTCCTTAGCTAGAAAAATGAATATATTAGATAAGAGGATCTCTTCGGTCTCTTCAAGCTTCTCACTTCTGATACTGGAGAGGTGAATAAGGCCAGCATTTAGTAAGCATTTCTCAAGTTCAGAATTGTTTTCAGCTACTCTGTTTTGAGAGAAAAAAAAGTCAAACACCGTGAAAAGGAGAAATAACTATTGTGGAAAATGAATTTAATGTGGTGCCACTTTGAGACAATTCTTGTGTTTCACAAAGGGAGTGGGATTCTTTTCTCTCCATAAAATGCTTCTAGATTTGAAGTAAATCAGGATATAGTCACACAGTCCTTGACACATGTTGTGAGGAAATTATTTGATTTATTTATTTGATATATTTAAAGCATTCCAGTAGTCCGAGGGCAATTAGATGCATGAAGGAAATACAAATTCGACACTTAAACAAAATGCTGAGGGTGACAGCCTTGACAAAGAAGGAATCTATACCATTAGTGATTGGATACTGAAAATGAGAAAACCATTGATATGAACCCCAGGGTTTTTTGGATGAGCAAACCAAGAACCAATTACAATCAGCCATCCTTGACTGTAATTTTATTAATGTACCAACTAGAGATTCTCACCAAAAGAACTTTTTAGACAATGGTGGCTTCATTTTTTTTTTCTTTTTCCTAATAGTAATGATAGAGGAAAGAGTGCTAACCTTAGAGCCAAGCCCTAAGCAAAAGACTCTGAGAATAGACTTCTCAGAATAGCAAAAGATATGAGAGGAGAGGTTGCACTGCTGTGAATCTTCTGGATGAAGATGATGGCTTTACATTGTGATTCTGAGAACAATTCCTGAGTGCGTTGTTTTGTTCTCTCCTGGGGAGTGATCAGATGAACTGGGAGAAGAGAAGCTTGACTCAGCACGTTTAAGGCTGGTGACTTTTCCATTGACTTTATCATCTTTAGCTCCACTACAGGAACTGTGCCTTTAGTCTCTACTCTCTCTCAGATGCTGTTAAAATACCCAGCTTTCTGTAAAGTTTTTATACACTTGGGAAAACTGATAGCATGATAGATAACACTCTGGTCTCTAGACAAAGTCCTGGTCAGAAAGACCTTGGGTTAAATCCTGTCTCAGATTCTTTCTAGCTGTGTGACCCTGAGCAAGTCTCTTAATTTCTCTGGGTTTCAGTTTCCTCAGCTGGAAAATGGGGTAATAATTGTGCTTTTTATAGTTTCACAGATCAAATGCAAAAATGAATATAAATAAGGCATTTTGCAAACCTTCTAATGAGGCAGCATTGTGTAATGCATAGTGAGTGGAGCTTAGAATTAGGAAGAACTGGGTTCAGATTTTACCTCTGACAAATACTGCATATGACCTGGAGCAAACCACTTAATGCCCCAGCGTAACTCTCCAAGGTTCTAGTTATATAGCACAGGTGACCTGTATCAGTAGAGTGAGCTCCATACCTACAATTTTTTTAAAAAAGGCATATAAATGTCAGCTGTTGTTTCATCACTTAAATCCCCATCCTTATAATTTTAAAATATTTTTAAAATTTTTGTTTTGACTTTGGTTTGTGACTCATTCATTCATTCAACAAACCTTTATTAAGTAGTTATTAAATATAGAGCAGAGGAAAGAGGTGAAAAGAAAGACTCAGGAGTATAAGAAAGAGAGAGAAGAGGAAACTGTATGTAGTTCTGGGGTATATGGGACAACCCAGAATGGGCTCAGATCTACTGAATCAAATGGATGATTTCTGGGAGAGGTCCACTTTGGGAAAGGCCCATCTGGAATCTATGCCTTTGGAGTTTGGCATTAGCAGAGTCCTTTGTGTAGGCTGTCACAACAACAGGCAAGTCTTATCTAGGTTACTTCAATGAGTACAGCCATCCATCACAGCTTAATAAAGATTTGAAAACATTGTTGTAGAAGATTGCATATGTTCTTTCATGGAACTATTTGTTGGGGTTCAAGAACGATTAGTCCCTTGAGTCCTATGTTAGGACTAGGTAGGGGAAGACTCATTTGGGGTTAAAAAAGTATGAATTTGGTAGTCAAGAGACTGAGACTGTCATCTGACAGTATGTATATGTAACCATTATGAGACCTGGTTTCCTTTTGTGTAAAAGATAGAGATGATATGCAAACCACTCACTTCACATTGTTGTTATGAGGAAAGTATTATATAAACCAAAAAGTGCTAGATGAGCATGAGCCACATAATAGGAAGACTATATGAGTGTTAAATTGGGATACTCTGGATACCAAAAAGTCTCAGAGTTCTCCTTAAGCTCATTGCATTTGGAGAATTGGCTAAGACATGAACAAAAATCTCAGGACAAGAAAGTTTGGATGGGATATATATATATATATATATATATATATATATATATATATATATATATATATATATATATATATATATATATATATACTACAAGCAATTGGCATTATGGATTTCTTCCTTCCTTCCTTTCTTTTTTGCTTAATCAACCAACTAGGTATTCCTAATACCTAGAATGTACAGTGTGCCAGGCACTGTGCTTCCATATACTTTTGATATATTTCTCTGGCACAATAATTTTTTTTGGACACAAATGTGCATAGGTATTCACATAAGGATATTCATTCTTTTGGGTATTTCATGTACCCAGGAAGGGAAAGTAGATAAACACATATTTTCCAAATCAGTCAACCAGTCAATCCAAATGTATTTATTTAACACCTGAATTCACACAAATTAGATACTGTTGGGATTACAGATTTCTTTTTTCCTTTGACATATAAAAAAAGTGTTGTTAGCCTTTGTAATGACACCTTTCAGGAGAAAATATAGTTAGATCAAATCCATGCATCCTGAATCTAGATCATCAGGGTGAAATCTTTAGTCTAGAGTGCTCCATATGAACATAGATTGCTGTCATATTTGATATGTTCATCAGATGAGATGATATTTGTTGTGCCTTGAAAATAGCAGATGCTTAATAAATGCTTGTTTTCTCCCCCCTTCACTGTATGTCTCTTTTAAGATTTACAAAATGATCTGCTATAATAAATTGATAAATCTGATGAATTTTTCTCAATTTTCATCCTTTTCGACTTCTCTTTGTATTAACCACTCCTTCCTCTCTGGGTTTTTGTAACTCTGGTCATTCTAATCCTGCCTATGTGATGCATCCTTTCAGTCTCATTTGATGGATTATCGCCGCCCTCCCCCCATCCCACACACACACCCCCTCATTGTAAGTGTCCAAGCTTCTGTCCTAGGCTCTCTTGTCTACTTTCTCTACACTGCCTCTATTGGTTGTCTTCTTGGATCCCATGGGCTTAATTACTTAATTAAACTGATGACTTTCCAATCTATATATCCAATCCTAGTCTCTCTCCTGAGTGCCAGTCATGTAATAAATTCTCTGTAGAACGTTTAGAGCTAGATGCTTCACAAGCATCTGAAAAATTCACATTTCCAGAACAATACATTATCTTAATTGTTTTCTCCTCCCTCTTCTTCCCTCCTTCACTAAACTTCTCTGTTTCAGTGCTGTATTCTACATCCATTTAGTTACCTGGAATCAGCACCTGGTTATCATCCCCAGTACCCCCTCTCCCTTCGTTGCCAAATCTTATCATTTTTACCTCTACAATATCTCTAGAATCTATCCCTTTCATTCAGCTTCCACATCTACCTCCTTAATTCAAGCCCTGATGGCTTCTTGCTTGGACAATTATAATAGCTTCTTGATTGTACTCAAAACCTCAAGACTCTCTTCTCTCTCCAGTCTATCCTTTGTAGAGCTGTTAAAGTGATTTCCTGAAACACAAGTCTGACTATGTCACTCCCACACTCAATAAACTTCAGTGACTCCCTATTATCTGTAAGATCAAATAATTACTCATTTCTTTGTCATTCACTACTTAGCACAGCCTGGCCCTATCCTATATTTCCCATTATGTGGATTACTTCCTTTTACACAGAGATTTTTTTAGCCAAAGTAGCCTTCTTACCACTCCACACACAAAGGCATTGTATCTCCTGTCTTTGTGACTGCTATCTATCATGCTTGGAATGCCCTCTCTTTTCACCACCTCTCCAAATTCCTGACTTCATTGAAAATTCTGCTTATCTTCTACATGAAACCTTTCTTGATCCTCTCCATTCTGCTGCCTTTCTCTCAAAATTATTTTGTATGTGTTCAGTATCTTTTCACATATGCCTTTGAATTACCTGTCTTTGAATCCCTCTTGAGAGCAGGGATCATTTCATTTTGGACTTTGGGCACCCAGCCCTATCACAATGCTTACCATGCATTAGGTACTTCTGATATTCTTAGTGATTAATTAATTAATAACCTTTTGACTGTGGTACTATGGTGAAGAAGGGATAGCTTTAGGGTCAGAAGATGGGTTCCTATCCTTTTTATGGCACTTGCTACTCATGGAAGCTTTGGAAAATAACCTTTTTTTACTTTAGATTCCTAACCTAAAGAAGAGGGAACTGGACCAGATGACTTCTGAGTTCTTTGGAATATTTAGATAAGACATGTATGAATATTCCCATTTTAAAAATGAAGAAAACAACAATGAAAGAGATTGCTGTTGTACACATGGCTACGTAGTTAGCAAGTTAATTGTCAGCTGAAAGAGATCTTAGAGATGATAGGGAAGGCAATATGGTGTAGTGGAAAGATTTCTCTAACAGAAACTAGGAGACTTGGGTGGGATTTCTGGCTCTGACAGGAACAGGCTCTAGGAGCTTCTGTCTTCTTTATTCTGAGTTTAGTATTCATTCTCCTATACTGTTCTGCTTCATAGTTCAAGAAAATCCATAGGCATATTGAAAACATTTTTAAAAATGGCTTTAAAAATTAAATTTTAAAAGTAACATTTTGGAAGGAAATCCATTTTGTACAACTGCTGTTAGATCTGAGTCAGTTCTACCACTCCCAATGACAATTATGTTTGCTTTTGAATTATGCAATGAGGAAAAGATCACTGAAAGGAGAAATAGAAGTGATATTGTCATCAGAGTATACTATAGATCACCTAAAGAGAGAAAGAAAATAAGTGGTAAGTTGAAGACATAGAGTACAAATGTGGAATGGGGGCATGATACAGTTATGATGCAGGATTTTGGTTATTTGATCTGCTGTAGTTTTTTTTTTTTCTGTTAGACAGAGCAGCTAATAAAGTCATGCCTTCTATCAGTGATAATTTAATTCTTTTAAAATGGAGAACAGTGGTGAGAAGAATTACTATTCTGGACTTTTATGATTATAATCATCAAGGAATGATTGAAATACAAATAATGGTAACATTAGGAATAAATGACCACAATCATAGAATTCATGATAGAGAAAATGGTTTAAATTGAAAATATTCTAGCATACACTTCAGATTTTAGAATTTCAAGTTTTCTAAGCAAAGAGAGTTATTATCTCAGGACCTAATCTGCTACAAAAGAAGAGAAGGAAAGTTTTCAAGAAGAAAGTTTTTGTACCTTCAAAAATAATTTCTGGTAGAACAGGGAAAGTAGTCTTACGAGATGAACACTGATGCACAGAAAGCTTGCTAACAAATATGCATAAATGCTGGAAGCAGGGGCAGATAGTGGAGGATGAATGTAAATGTATATGAAAAGTCTCAGGATAAAGTTTAGAATGAAGTGAGGTTGTCAATGAATGATAAAGACAATGAAAGGGGCATTCTTTAAAAGCTATTTCAGGAAATGGGAATATAAAAGTAGGAACAGGACAATTCACTGTTCAGAGTAGAGAGGATGGGGATCATGGATGATCATTTTCATTTTGTTATTTTCTTTTCTCTGCAAAGCAAGAAGGATAGAGACTGGACCTATAACTTCATTGAGGTAGAGAACTCCCAGGTGAGGAAATCCTCTCTACAAATTCAGGCTGACCCATTATTTACAGCTTATAGAGTTAGAGAGTTGCCCAGAGCACAGAAAGGTTAAATCACTTGCTTAGGGTCACATGTCAGGGGCAGGACTCCAACGTGGGGCATCTTGGCTTTGAGGCCAGCTCTTTGGTCGTATTTCCTCTCTGCCAAGGAAAACCTTTCTGGAAAAGTCAGAACAAAAATCTGTCACCTTCAGAATGGGTCATGTCTGTGTATATATGGTCTAGTTTTGAGACTTTTCCCATGTTCATTTGATTCAGTGCCATTTCCATTTCCTTTGGCAGTACATCCAGGACTAATAAAAATAATAATAATAGAGTCCAAAATGTCATCACCACTGTCCCGATGGATGAAAGCAGCGAGGTGACCTTACATCCAAAACAGTTAATGAGAATAAATACACATTCTTATTTTAGGTCAAAAATAAAATTCATGAGTCCACAATCAAGGAAGTATATCTCCATAATAGTTATTGTGTTAGGGGTAGTGAGGAGAGAAGACCTAGGTTGGAGATGGGAGGGTGGGGAGAGTTTAGTGAACTGCAAGCTCAGTATAAATCAACAGAATGATGAAGAAATTTAAAAAAGAAAAAAGTCAAGGGAAGCTTACGCTACATTAAGCAAGACCATGGTAGCTATTATATATAGTGGGTGTTGAAGGTCCTGCCTGATCAAACCACATGGAGAGTATCATTATTCACTTTTGCCCTCCATATTTCATGTAGGACATTGATAAGCTGGAGGGTACCCACAAGAGACTAACAAGGATAGTGAGGGAATTAAACAAAAACAGTGCCAAAGGGGCATTGGTTGAAAGAATTTAGGTTGCTTGACTTGGGATAAAGACTTGGAGAGGGATATAATGAATATCTTCCAACGTTTGCAGGTCTGACTAATCAAAGAGGAAATTGATTTGGCCTGTTTGGCCCCCCCAATGGCAGAAACTGGAATAATGCTAGGAGGTTGCAGAGGGACAGATTTCAGTTTAATGTAAGATTTTTTTTTTTTCCCGTAGCAATGATAGCTGTCCCAAAATGAAATGATTTGCCTCAGGAAGCAATGAATTTCCCTTCTCTTGAGGTCTTCAGCTGAAGGATGATGTGCCAGGCATATTGTAGAGGAACATGACCACTTGGTTATAATATGTCAACAATCCATAAATTTCCATCATGCACTTCTCTGATTACATCCTTGGAGTTATGCATTTTGTGGTAAATCCTGCTCATGTCCTTCATGACCTTTAGCCTTCTTATTGCCTTTTGGGTGATCCTGAATTGTAGTTCTTTGGAGGTGGTAGTATTCTATGACTTACAACTATATGACAATTTATAGAGAGAAAAAAGAAGGGAGACTTTCATGGGAATACTTAAGGATGTAGTCTACTGTTAAAGCACAGGTCTCACGATGTCATTTTTCTGCTCGAGGATGGACACTGGTTCTGAAGTCAGAAGTCCTGGATTCACAGCTTGCCTCTAATATGTACTAGCCAACTGTCCTTTGGTAAGTCATTTAATCTCTTCAATCCAGTTTCCTCATCTGTAAAATGAGAAGGGTAGATAACATTGTCCCTGGCCACTCTAGACGTATGATCCTGTGGAATTTAAAAGCCCTTCATAATCTGGCTCAAGCCAGTCTTTCCATACTGCTTTCCATCCTAATAAATCTTGTTTATTGTTTACCATATGTGATTTCATTCTCCTGCCTTTGTGCCTTAGCGCTGGCTCTCCCTGATCCCTACAATGCTTTCAGTCCTCATAAAATTCCTTTGTGGTTGTTCATTTGTGGCTGATGCTTCAGGACCCTATTTGGATTTTCTTGGCAGAGATCCTGGAGGGCTTTGCCATTGCCATCTGCAGCTCATTTTACAGATAAGGAAATTGTGGCAAACAGAGTTAAGTGACTTTCCCAGGGTCACATAGTTGGTAAGTATCTGAGGCTGGATTTGAATTCAGGAAGATGAGCCTTTCTGACTCCAGACCTGGCATTCTATCCCATATGGCATCTAGCTGCCTGTTAGTTATACAGAATTCCTAGCTTCCTTTAGAGAATAAACACCTTCTACAGGATGCCTTCCTGATTCTCCCTATTGTTACTATTCTCCTTACCTTTGTAATGACTTTGCTACATTTTCAAATTTACTAATGTGAATACCTAATACCATCATTGAACATCTGTTTCTCAAGGGTAGAGACAGTTTCATTTTAAGTACAAGGTATGGTGTTTGGCACATAGTAGATGTCCAAAAATTGATGGTTGGATTAGACTGTCAGGTAGAATAGGTTTGTTTTCTTCTATGAAATATATATTTGGGGAATATCATCTTTAGGACCCCTTTCAACTCTAAATCCAATGATTCTTAGAGAGACATAATGACCATAGAATAGTTAGGAAAGTTCTGCCAAGTCAAGCCACATCTAGAGTATTGTGTTCAGTTCTAGTCAAGAGTTCAGTTTTTTCTTTTCTATGGAATCAAGGTTGACTTGGACTTTTCATTTTCCATATACAGGGGAAGATTTCATTCTTTATTTTTTATTCACCTGATTCAGACTTTCCTATTCTGTTGTTTTTGTGGTTCAATTGTTTAATCATGTCCTGCTCTGTGACTCTGTGGACCATAGTAGGCCAGTCCATGGGGTTTTCCTGGCAAATATATCAGCCTGATTTGACAATTCCTTCTCCAGTGGATTATGGAAAAGAGAGGTTAAATAACTTGCCCAAGGTCACATAGCTAGTAATTGTCCGATTTGAACTCATGGCCTTTCTTGATTCCAATGCTCTATCCACTGAGCTACCGGTCTCTCCATTCTTACTATAGCATTTTTAAAAGTCAGGAGTGTTGAAGTAAGAAGAGATATGTTTGACTTCAAAGTTTCTCCAGAGGTACTAATCATTGGACATCCATTTGCTCTCCCAGAGACAGTATAGAAGCTTCTTATATTCAAATAGACTTAATGAAACTATATTTCTTGGGTGAAATGTCCTTTTCTTGATCACAACTAGAATGTCATCCCACTTTTGTTTTCCCACTCATGGAACATCACTAGAGTTTTGACCAGCAGACTATGACTGTTTCTAGGAAGGTAATAACATGTTTGTGGTCTTAAATTGTCATGTGAAGGGATCTCTGTTATTTTGACTAATATAAATGTTTGGATCATTCCAGTTAGATTCTCATTCTTTCTTGGCCCTATAGCAGTCTCCAGTCCTAGCTATTATAGAAGATTTGGCAGGGAGCCACTTAAACCTTTTTCTCTGAACCATGGAAGCTCAATGTGAATATGTATCACATTTTGCTGCTTCAGAGAAATCTCCTGCGTAAGGGGGAAAAATGCCATAACCTTAGTGCCTGTTAAAGCAACCAAACAAAATCTTGAGCTTGCTTTCCCTAAAACCATCGTTCCTTCCCTCAGGTAGGGCAAGAACAAAGGAATAAAGACATCCTATCCAAAGAAATCAATCTAAAGAGGACAAAGCACTCTCCTCTGCCTAAACACTGCCTCCCACTCTCCCATCCCAAGTGCTCTACTTTTCTCCTTCCATCATGGCTTACAAGCTCCATGTTACTTCTTTTTCCACCACGAGTCTTCCATTCATTCTTCAATTTTAGATATTATGAAATTAAGTTACAAGAATGGTTTCCCTGCTATTTTAGGAGCTTTTTAAAGTCTATCTTAATTTAACAACTTTCATTGAGGGCCTGCTTTGGTCTTGCTTATTTTATAGATGAAATGTTCCACCACATTCTTCCAGAGGAAGTCCCAGAACTTGACTTTCAGCTGAGCAGGTGGTTGGAGCTCCGCATAATGGCCATCAACAGAATCTTTGATCTTCCCCCACTTAATTCTCATTAATGATTGCAGGGATTGCACATCTAATTTTCCATTCTCTCTGCTGAAAATATACTCCTTAACCTTGCACACTATTAAATTCACTTCATTCAAACAGAATCTCTTCATCACACATTTTAAGGACTTTTGAATAGCCTTCCACTTTCTGTCACTCGAAATAATCAAATGCAGCCACATTGTGGCAGTCACACATATCCTTCACACTTAGCAGTGTAGGTTAATGTAAGGGCTTTCTGACCAATGGGAGGTGTGAATTCATAACAAGGTCTGGTGCAGGCAGGCTTTAGCAGCCTGTCAAATGTGTTAGTGAAATATAATGAATTCAAATCCAGTTGTGGGCTTTTTCTCTGGTTTGCAGGTTGATTAGCAGTAGTGGTAGAGAAAAAGGAGCCACCTGTACAAATTAGAATTTTCCCCCCTAAGGGTCTGGGATGGAATGGTCTTTTGTTAAAGACCAGATCAACTGCTGAGAATATCTAGGCCTAGATTAAAATCATTCTTCCTCCCTAGGTAGCTAATCAGATAGCTGCCTTCACTTTTATGGAGTCTAGGCTTCTAGTGGAGTCTCCATCAACGCAACTTGAAACTTACTATTTGGAAATATGATCTTAATTTCAATATGAGACCTACTCTTCTTCACAGAACTGTAGATATTTACAGTTGTAAGGACCCTCATCTTGAGAATCTTCTCTACAACACACTTGCCAAGTGGTCATCCAGGTTTTGCTCAAAGACCTTGAATGAAGGAGGAGGCAGGAACTCTCAAAACCACTCATTCCATTTTCAAAAGCTCAGATTATTAATAAAGTTGTTGCTGTCTTTTTTTTCCTTCTGTACATCAAGCTCAAATTTGTCACTTTGTAACTTTGAGCTATTATCATTTCTAACTCTTTCTTCTCCTTCTTGTATGTCTCAACATGAAATGAATACTTAGACAGAAAATTAATTTAGTAGGCCACAGAGTACCTTTTTCCAGAAAATATGTTCTCAATTTCCGCAGACAGAGGGTTTGGGGTTAATTGTTAGTAGATAGCAATTTTTAATAATGCCCAGAGTAGTCCTGACTCTGAAATTCTGGACACTGGTCCCACCTCTGCTCACACCAACTCACTGTATAATCTTTGACCAGACATTTTCTCTTCGGTAAAAAGGAAAGGGGGAGTGGTAGGAGAAGCACTATTGTATAATAAAAAGTCTGCTAGACTTGAAGTTGAGATCTGGGTTCTTCTACTTAGTATCTTGGACATGCAAGGCAATTCACTTGATCTTTGTTAAGGCCTCATCTGCATTATGTTTCAAATGACCTTACTAAAATTTCTATTACCTACCTCAAAGAATTATATGAATAAAGTGCTATGTCAGCTTTGGGGCCCTTTGTAATTGTGAATTGTTAATATCATTAGGTGATTTCTAAAATCCTTTTTTCTCTCTAAATGTTCTACATTTTTATTTTTAAAATAGTTTGAATTAAAATGTAAACAGATAATTGTGGGAGATTTTTCCTAAGGTCTGTTAAGTGTTAATATGGGCAGAAAAATTATTTTCTTGGTTTTCCTCATATATTTCTATTCATATGGTCTACCTCTGAGCAGTTGTCAGTAGGAAATAATTGCTTTTCACCCATGCTTCATTGCTGAACTACTACACAGATTGCATGAAAAAAATATTGTTAATAATACTATCAATGTATCAACTGGAAAAACTCTACTAAAGCTGTAAGGTCCACCCTAATATAACTATTTTCACTCTGAATCCTATACACTCATGTCTTCCAATAATATTGCATACATTGTAAATCATTCCTTATTGTTTTGTAAATGTTCTTAGGTTGTTTTCATCTACCCATCCATTTTCTTGCTTCTGTAAGACCCAGATTTTTACTTATTTTTTTATCATAATTTTTATGAAAATCTTTTGTTTTTATATTACCTTAATTTCTGAATATATCCCTTTCCCATCTACAAAGTTAGCCATTTCTTATGACAGAGAATAAATTTATGAGGTATCTCAGTGGATAGAGCACTGGGCCTATGGTTAGGAAGACCTGAGTTCAAATTCAGCCTCAGACACTTACTAGCTGTGTGATCATGGGCAAGTAAGTCACTTAGCTTCTGCCTTAATCCATTGGAGAAGGAAATGGCAAACCATGACAGTATCTTTTCTGAGAAAATCCTAAGGACATAGTGGTCCATGGGGTCATAAAGAGCCAGACGCTACTTAATGGCTAAATAATAACCACAAATAACAAAAGTGAAAGAGAAGAAAGGGGGTTCAGAACTAACCAATATAACCATCAGGTCTGGCAGTGTGATACCAGTATTGCAATAATTTCAGCATTCCACATCAATCATAGCTTAATTCTGCAAAACAGGGAGGGATACATGTTCTCCCCTTCTTTTTTGGGGGGGCGAGGAGGGCAAAGCTTGTTTGTTATAGTTTTATAATATTTACTGTCACTTACTTTTATTTCCCCCATATACATTGCTATGTAAAATGAGTACATTGTTTTCCTCTTTCTCTTTTATTCATTCTGAATTAGTTCCTATGAGTCTATCCATGCTTCTCTGAATTTTTCTTATTCTCCTACTTTCTTCAATTATAGTCAATCTGTATTCATTAAGCACGACAGGCCATTGTGCTAAGCTTTGAATATATAGATAAAAAAACCCAAAAAACAAAAAAAAATTCTGTATTCAAGAAACTTACATTTTAATTAGGTGGAAAACATGTATATAAATAGGTACATAAAGACAGATAAAGAATAGATACAAGGTAACCTTGGAGAAGGCATTAGGTGGCACAGTGGAGAGAGTATCAGGTCTGAAGTCAGGAAGACCTGAGTTCAAATCCGGTTTCAGATACTTAAAAGCAGTGAGACCCTAGGCAAGTCATTTAACCTCATTTGCTTCAGTTCCTCATTTATAAAAGGAGGAGGACATGGCAAACCATTCTAGGATCTTTGCCAAGCAAACCCCAAATGGGGTCAGACAGAGTCTGACATTGCCTGAAATGACTCAACAACACAACTGTAGAGAAAGCATTAGCCACAGTGAGGACCAAGCAAGGCTACCTGCAATTTGAAATGACTCTTGAAGAAATTCATGAGTTATAAGAGGCAGAGATGAAGAAAGAGAACATTCTCATGAAAGGGGCAGCTGGGGCAAAGGCACTGGGAAGGGCGGTGAAATACACTGTGTGATGAACAAGTTTCATTTCTTAATCTCTGATTATCTATTCAATTTCTAATTCTTTACTACCACAAAAAGTATGGATGAAGACTAAATGGTCATGTCATTGCTATGGTTCCAATACATACATACATACATACATATATATGTATGTATATACATATATATATATATGTATATATAAATGTAAAAAGTATTTGACTCTGATAGAGACTACCAAGGTGTACAGCAAGGAGGTCAAAGAGAGAAAGGTCCCATATTCACCAAACTATTCATAGAAGCAAATTTTGTCATAACAAAGAATTAGAAACAAAATAGTTATCCATTGTTCCTCATACATGATGTCTAGGTCTTTATTACCTAGAACCTGTATTAATGTAAAAATCTTGGAATGGTTTGAACTGCCATTAGTCTCTCCCTCTTCCATGTGTATTTTCTACAACAACCAAGATGTTATTCCTAGAGCACAGGTCTGACCATGTCGCTCTTCTACTCAAGAGGTTCCATTTATTCTGCCTTGCTTCTAGAATAAAATATAAACCTCTCTGTTTGATATTTAAAGTCCTTCACAAACTGATTCTCATCTCCCTTTCTACTCTACTACATTATTCTGTTTCTTTGTCTGATCTTTCCTCCAGCACCCGTATGCCATAGAACGTAGCCTTCACTAGCCAATAACTCCAGGATCCTATTGCTATGATCCTTCTCTCACAGGTGCCTACCTTCTCCTCAACCCCTATGAAGGCACAGAGGATCTCTCTGGAACAGACTTCTTTTACAAGTGCATTTCTCTCTCCTTCTCCCTGCCCTTCCATACAGCTCTACAATGGATGCCCCATTCCCCTCAATGAACCCTCTAATGTCTCTAAAGAAATTACCATGTAATATTATATATCATAGTTAGGTTCTCCTTTACAGAATCAGTGATCTTTCACTGTTATTCCATCCATATAATTGTAAAAAGAAAGACGTTGAAGTCAATAGAGGAATATTCAATCACTTACTGAGTTTTGTTAATGGTACTGCCACTTCTCTTCTGCCCCCTTCTCTCCACTCATATAAACAGACTAAGGTTTCATCATCACTTGCCTGGATTACTCAAATACCTTTGGAATAGGGTTCCCACTTTCATTTTTTTCATACTCTCATCTATTCTCTGCACAGCTGGCAGATGAATGTTCTTAAGACAACAATTTGACCATGTCACTCTCTTGTTCAACAATTTTCAATGACTTTTTGTTTCCTAAAGTATAAAAGAGAAACTCTTTAGTCTGACATTTAAATCAACCTCCCCCCTCCCTGACTCCCCCTCCTTTCTGTTCTCTCTCTTCTCTCTCTCTCTCTCTCTCTCTCTCTCTCTCTCTCTCTCTCTCTCTCTCTCTCTCTCTCTCATACACACACACACACACACACACACACACACACCCCTTTGACACACATAATTTAGCTTCTCCAACATTATTCCAGACTACTCAGCTTCAGGCAGTCCACAATGTGCCAAACCGGACTACTAGTTATTCTCTATGTGTGATACTCCTTTGCCCACTTTTATGCAATTATGAAAACCTTGCACTTCACTCCATCTCCCCTTGATTAATTCCCAGATCCTCCCAATTGGGAGTTCCTTCTGGTTGTTGCTGAGGCATTTTTCAGTCATGTCTGACTCTCCCTACTGCATTTGGAGTTTTCTTGGCAGAGATATTGAAGTGGTTTGCCATTTCCTTTTCCAATTCATTTTACAGATGAGGAAACTCAGACAAACAGGGTTAAATGACTTGCCCAGAGTCACCCAGCTAGTAAGTATCCGAGATCAGATTTAGAGTTTGGGAAGGTAAACTTTCCTGACTCCAGACCTGCAATTCTATCCCCTCCACTGCCTAGCTACCAGGTTAATGCCTAACAGTATAATGTACTAGACTGGGAGGCAGAAGGACCTGGATTTGTATCCATAACAATTACTAACTGTGTGATCGTGTGAAAGGCACTTTAACCTCTCTGCCTCATTTGCTCATCTATCAAATAGTGGTAATAATGTCTACCTCATGAGGTGGTTGTGGATATCAAAGGAAATAATATGTGTAAAGCAATTTGCAAATTTAAAACTATATGCATTTCAGGGATTATATTTATTTTTGTACATACCCTGTCTTCTCAGGAGAATGTAAGTCCTTCAAGGCCAGGAACTGCTTTATTTTGGTCTTTATCGTTCCAGTACCTTCTACAAGATTCAGCACCTGGCTTTGAGTCCTGGCTCCACCTTGTACTAGCTGAGTGATTCAAGCAAGGCATTTCCTCCTTAGTTCTCAATTTCCCCATCTGTCAAATGAACATATGAGACTAGTTCATCTTAAATGTCCTTTCTCTGAATCCAGTCTTTCTAAAAAATATTGACACTAGAAACTCAACAACAAACCCTGGGTCTCTTGAAGGAGCAAACCACTTGCTTGTAAAATGAAAGTTAAGGAGCAGACCAGGCATTCTTGCTGCCTCTTGCTTTCTTTTCTTAAGACACAATACCCATAAGCAAAGGCTTAAAGAAAAAAAAATTTTCCTTCTTGAATACAGAGAAAATGTTTCAAGGTCAGAAAATTGTATTGGACTTTTCCCTCAGTTCCCTAAACTTCACCTGCTGTGATTCTTATTTCAATGCCATCCTATTCAATCTTTTGAAATGAAGGATTTGCCTTTCAGATGGAAAAGCACATTTTATCAAAAAGATGAAGTACAATGCCCATTGTTTCCTTGTTCATCACTGATGCAAGCTACTTTTCTTCCCTGTCTCCCCTTCTCCTTTCTTATCCTTTCTCCACATCTTTCTATCTTCCCTCTCATATTTGCATTCTTTCCTTCTTCTGCCCTTCCTTTCCTTTCTCTCTCTTTCACTTTTCTCTTCCATCTTCCTTTTTTTCTTTTTCACACCCTATTTCTTTTCTACCTTCTTTCTCTGCCTTTCTCTCTCTCCCCTCCTTCATTGTCTCTCCTCTCTACTCCTTTATTTCTCTCTCTTTGTCTTTCCCTCTGTCCTTTCTTTGTCCTTTATCTTAACTCCCTCCTTTCTCTCTCACGTTCCCTTTCATCCTATGTGCTTAGGATACAGGAAAGGCAAAGTCATTTAGAAAAATAACAGACTACAGGTAGAGAGATGTACAGATAGGGAAACATTTCAGGAAATTTATTTCAAAAAAATAAGACTTCAAGCAGACAGAGAAAGGGGCCTGAAAAATGCTACCTTGAATGCCATTGAAGTGAGGGCTACAAAATGAAAATCTGGGATGGGATCTCACTAAATTCCTACTCCATGACTGAGATATAACCAATAAAGCAATTTTAGAGTGAGTGATTGGTGCAATTGAAAAGGCGTAATTAAAAAGGGCTCAGTTCTTGAGGGTTAGAAGCAATATTAAGAGAGGAAACAATGAGACATATAGTGTGCTTTTTGAATTCTTGTTATTTAGGGATGTTATTATGCCCTGCTCCAAGAACAGTGTGAATCAGGGGAAAGAAGAGAAGGCCTTCCAATCAGCCCCATGTGGATTATCCAAGCACAACCTGAAATCTCTTACCTCAGGATGCTAGGGAAACATTTTGTTCTAAGTGAGTCAGGCTCGATTTAATTTGTGCAGCTGGGTCTTCTGCCTTGATCCTCATTCACTTTCCTGATTGCAGGGAACAGTCCCAAACCACCCAGATCCAGTCTACAACTTGGAGTCACCCAATGATTACTGCTGGGTTTCTAGCTTTGGTATAATATAGTGGACTGAATCCTGGCTCTCATCAGAAGATTGTAGTTCATATCCTGGCTTGCCTATTTCCTACCTGTGTTATCTTACACAAATCACTTAACCTCTCTGGTCATCTCTTTTTAGGTTTGACTTAAATCATAGAATTTGAACCTTAGAAAGGATCCAGTAGCTATCCAGTCCAATCCATAATTGAATGGCATCCTTACTATAACACATCTGACAAGTCTAGCCTCTATTTGAACACCTCTAAGGAAGGGATACAAATCACCTTTGGGAGAAGCCTCATTCCAACCTGGGAGACATCTAATTGTTAAGAAATTTTTTCCCCCTTGCATCAAGCTTAAATGTGTCTCTTTTATCTTCCTCCCATTGCTCTTAATTTTACCTTTCTGGACAAAAAAGAAGGCAGTTATACCTTCTTGATTCCCACGTAGACATAGAAATCCTTTAAATACTTGAAAATATCTATCAAATCCTTCTCTATTCCACCACACACACAAACTTGTTTTCTACAGGCTAAACATCCTTTCAATTGATTCTCTTATGACATGGACCCAAGGACTTCACCATCCGTTGTTGCCTTCCTTTGAACATTCTCCAGGTTACCAATGTCCCTCTTAAATTATGGTGCCATGGAGATACTCCAGGAGAAGTCTAGTAAAGATAGAATACCAAGGGACAGTCAACAAAATCTTTGATCTCAGATGTTTATGTGCAAATGTAAAAATATTGGTAATAGGAAAGGTAGACAAGAGATCCTATCTCTAAGATTTAGTGATATGGTACCCATGCCAAGATATGATTGTGGAAGGATATTACTTTTTTGAGTAGAATAAAATAGGTAAAAATTGAGTGAACACAGTAAGTGGGTATTAATAGGATATTGTCAAGCAAACATTTAAGTACCTGATAGATCTAATAAATGCACCAGCCACTTTGCTAGGTGCTGGAGATACAAATGCAAAGTATTTATATAAAGCAGGAACTGTAGGGATAGAAGGTATTCAGGTGAACATCAACAGAGGTAGAAACAAAAATGATATTGCCATCAGGGCACACCACAGATCACCTGAAGGGAAAGGGTAACTAGATTATTTGTTTGGGAATCAGATTAAAAGCCTTTCATGGTGGAATGAAACCTGCAGGTGAAGAACTTCCTTAATAGATCCAGATCAGCACCATTTCTGCAACTAGTCGTTTCAGAGACTTGCCTGAGGCATTGTGAGGTGGTGTGACTTCCACAGCATCATAAGCCAGTGTGTGTCAGAGGCAGCAGTGAGTGGCTACGGCCTCTCCAGCTTCAGTTGTTGCCTTCTTTTGTCATTTTTGCCACATTGCAAGGTATGAGGTGAAACATCAGAATTGTTTTATTTGACATTTTCTTATTAATGATTTTTGAGCATGTATTGAAATGGCTATTTATAGCTTCCAATTATTCTTTTGAGAACTGTTCATTCATATACTCTTACCACACATCTATTAAAGAATGACTTTTGGTCACATTTATATTATGTACATATACCATGTACATATACACACATGTATCTGTTAATTATTTATATGTCTTATATAATAAACCCATATCAGAAAAAAAAAATGCTAGAATTTTTTTTTCCCATTTGACCACTTCCCTTCTTATTCCAGGTGCTTTAATTTGATTTGTTTAAAAGCATTTAGATTTCATGTAATCAAAGTTTTATATATATATATATATATATATATATATATATATATTTTGCCTTCTGTAATTGCCTCTATCCCTCATTTAGCTGAGAGTGCTTCTTCAAGATTCTTCTTTGCTTTGATGTATTCGCATTTCCAATGATTTATTCTTTCTTTTGATGAGACTTGCTACTATGGACTCAAGTGTTTTGATTCTGTAATTATTTCTACATGCATGCCATACATTTTGTCTTTCACAATTCTTATTTCTCTTTTAAATCATTCAGGAACATCATGCTGTGGTTTCCTGATCTCTTGGGAATCCACAGTACCTTCTGCCTCATCTGATATCTGTGCGTGTTTTCATTTTCCTGTTTTAGAATTTTTTTCATCAATATCTGACTTCATTTAGATGATTTGGAGGCCATATTTACTTCTGTTATTAATATTTTCCATTTTATGTTTAAGATACTTTCTTGAGTCTTTTGCCTCCAGAAATCTCTCACAGTATTTGTCTTTCCCCCTTGTATCCACCCATTGATCACTTTCTGACTTCTTCCTTTTTGATTGCAGTTTCTCTGTTGCCTGTACCCTAAAGCCATCTCAATTTCCTCCCATATTGGGTAATTAATATTTCACTGGCCTAGGTCTCTGCTCCCAAATAACTTGTGAGAGGATAGAACTGGCCCTAGGTTTTACTGGACCTTTTTCTTCAGGCTTTGTGGAGTACCACACACATGCCCTACCCCAGTTCCTGTGTTCTTTAGTTTTCTAAGTGACTACTGTTGTAACACAGAAATCTCACACTGTAGTCCCAGCCTAAGCATCCTTCTGCCTTTCGGTTTCCTGTGACAATGAGAAGAGGAGTTGAGGGTAGAATTTAGTTTTGTGGCAGACTAGTTAAGGTTTATGACAAAGCATGGTAGGTTCTGGGAAAGAGGATGCTGAGTGAAGATATTAGGTCTTGGGGGTTTAGACTTCACTGCTGTTACTTTCATTGAGTTTTTACCTCATTAGGATTCTAGAAATTGCATTTTATCTGGCATCTAATTTTTATTTTGGAGAGATTTGAGAACTTGTGAAAATCTAAAATATGATCTAGTCCATCTTGTTAGTCATGTGACTTGGAAGATTCAACACTTCATTTGTTTCTAGTTCTCTTCCATAGAAAATCATTTTTGGACTACAATAGCTAGAAAAGTACAAAGCAAGTAGGGAGCTGAAATCCAGCATATGTAGAGATCTGTTCTTCTAGTACCTAGATGTCTGTAATAAATTCACCAGATTATAACATTCCACATAGAAGCTACTGAAGGAACTATTGAATGTGTTTTACGTTGACTTCCCTCATAAAAGCAAAGGAGATAGAGTACTGGACTTGGAATTCAAATCTTATCTGAGGCACTGGATGTGTGACCTTGGGTAAATCATTTGACCTCTTTGAGCCTCACTTTCCTCATCTATATGATGAGAATAACAACATCTTTGCAGGATTGTTGTGAGGACCAGATAATATAACATCTTAAACAATGTACAGACCTTGAAGTGCTATATAAATCTGCTTATTATAATAATTCTGAAATGTGAGCTGCTGGAGAGCAGGGATTGTAACATTTTAAAATACCTTTTCAGCATCTAGGATAGGTACGATTGTTGAGGTGGTCTCCAGTAGAGTCTTGGTGTTGTGCAGGGTTGTAAATTTCATCAGACTTAGATAAAGGTGTAGATAAAAGGCATGCTCATCAGGTGTTTAAATCATACAATGCACTAAATGACTAAAAAAGAAGCCAAAAATATTGCAGAAAATTGGAACATTGAACTGAACCATCAGTGCTAAATTAGAGAATATTTTGTCTGAAATAAGTGGAAATGTTGATGGACAAAAAGCTCGATATGAGTATAATAATGATAAGAACAGTTATATTACTCATTAAGGTTTATCAGGATGACATTATCTAATTGGTTCCTCACAAAAATGCTGGGATTTAATTGCTATTTACATCTCTAGTTTTCAGATGAGGAAACCGAAGCTGGGAGGAGTTGAGTGACTTATGCAGAGTCACGCATCTAGTAAATGTTTGGGGAAGGAGATGGATTCAGATATTTCTGCTTACAAGTCCAGTGTTCCATGCATGGTGCCACCTGGCTGCCTCCTCATCAGTCTGACATGGCAGCCAAAAAATTTGAATGAGATGGTGGACTTTGTTCAGAAGGCTTAGTGTCTAGGCTTAAAGAGGTGATAGACCTCGGTATTCTGGAATTAGAAATTGTGCAGAGGAGGACAAAATAGGATGGTGAAGGTCCTGTGATTCCTATTTTAGGAAAATTGGTAGGAACTAGAGATGTTTAATATGAGAGGAAGAAGACTGGGGAAGTGACATTATAGTAGAGTTCAAGTATTTGAATGACTGCCATGTGTAAGAGAGGTTAAACATTTTTGGCCTCAGAGGGGATAGCCAGGAGAGTGAAAGGTGCAAATGGATGAATTTAAGTAAGCTTGATGTTGGGAGAGGGAAAAGCTTTCTAAGAAATAGAGATATCCAGACATGGAAAAAGTTACCTTCTAATGAAATGGATTATTCTTCTTTAGAGTAAATGGAGATCCTTTTTTTTTAAAAAATAAGAAATGCATTGGAGTAGATAATTCTTGAGGTTTCTAACAACCCTGAAATTCTGTTATTCTATAAGTCTTTCATAAAATATGGTACTCAGAAATTACTACAGATCTGACCAAAGCATAATGTACCTGGACTCTCACTTTCTTTGCAATGCACATTTACTTCATTTTCCGTTTTTGTTAGGATTTCTGGAGTAGTAGATTAGAGGAATACTGACAACATAGTTCAAATAAATTTTTTGCCAAACATTTGAATGGTCTCATACTACTCTTGTAGATGAGATAAAGAGATGTAGGTTAGACCCTACTCCAGTTAGGTAAAATTCCATTCAATGGAATTTACTGTTCAATGGCTTAGGCCAAAGATTAGTTGTCATAATTAGTAGTCATTGTTTTTTTTACTTTGAAAGATGTTACAGTATTAACATTTATTAAAATAGTGTCATCCCTGTGTTCCGTTCATTTAAAAAATTATGTGATTCTCATTTGAACTGGGTCTTGAAATAAGGACAAACTTTCAACTCAATTCAACAAATCTATAAACTTTTATTGAGTACCTCCTTAGTATTAGACACTGTGACAAAACACAAAATAGCCCCTTCTCTCAAAAAGCTACATTCTTTTATTTGTAAATAATATTTTATTTGTAACTAATATTTGATTTTCCCAATTACATGTAGAGATAGATTTTAACATTCATTTTTTAATAATATTTTGAATTTCAATTTTTTTCCTCTGTCTCTCCCTTCCATCCACCTTCCCCAAGATGGCAAGCAATCTGATATAGGTTATACATGTGCAATCACATAAACATTTTTCCATATTAGTCATGTTGTGAAAGAAGAAACAGAACAAAAGGGAAAAGCCACAAAAAAGCAAAATAACGAAACAAAAACGTGGAAACAGTATGCTTTGATATGTGTTCAGACTCCATAGTTCTTTCTGAATATGGATAACATTTTCCATCATGAGTCTTTTGGATTTGTCTTGGATCGTTATTTTGCTGAGAAGAGATCAGTTAGAGTTGATCTTCCCACAATGTTGCCGTTACTGTGTACAATGTTCTGGTTCTGCTCACTTCACTCAGTAGTAAGTAGTCATCTTGACAGGTATGTTTTGAATAGAGTGACCCAGAGCTATAAACTGGGCCTGTGCCATTTACTGTTTTTATCAGTTATTTGGATGAAGGCAGAGGTGGCATGCTTATTGAGATTTCAGGTGATGTAAAACTAGGCAGACTAGCTAACACACTGGATGACAGAGTCAAGTTAGAATATTACATTGAAACTAAAAATATCAAACAGGGAAAAATATAAAATCTTGGACAGGTTTAACATTTCAACTTCGTGACTACAAGATAGAGGTGGAATCATGGCTAGATGCCATAGCCAGAAAGCATCTTTGTGTTTGTATATTACAGCCCCCTCATTTTATGCAAAAGAAAACTTGGCCTTTGCAAAGTGAAGAGGTGTAGCCAAAGTCCCTTTGATGGCAAACTGTAAAGTTGGATTTTAACTGAGGTCCTCTAACTCTAAAGACAATGCTTTATTCTATGACATGCCACCTTGAATTTGTTCTGTAAACAATTTTATTATTTTGGTAGACATGAATCAACAGTGTGAACTTGACAGTAACCCCCAGCCCCACCCTCCAATCCCCTCAAATAAAAACAAACAGTCTAGATTGGGAACAGGATAGTATCTAGAACTGGAGAAGAGACTCTGGTCAGATCACATCTGGAGTGTTGTGTTCAATTCTTCTATTGTCTTGAATTGTTAGCAGTTACTCAGCATGGGTATGGGTGGGAGAGAACTTCTTAACCTGACTGAAGTAATTTAATTTGAGTTCAAATCCTAATTCTGATATTCATTCACTGTGTAATCTTTGACAAATCTCTCTGCAAGTGAGAGATTTCTGTCATCGATTTTTAAAGATTTCTAAATTACCTCTCGAATCTCAATTTTCTTATCTATAAAATGGGATAGTAATTCCAGTATTACCTAGTTTACAGGCTGTTTTGAATAATGTGCTTTGTAAATTTTAAAGACACATAAGAATGTTACTAATTTTGTTATCAGTGAACCCCACGTAGCAATGTTTCTTGTCTTCTCAACTAAATTATAAATACCTGAAGAATAAAACCATCCTAAGCATTTAAGCATTGTATTTCCTTGCACATAGTTAGTATTGAACAAATGTGTAAATACTGATCGGGATAGAAACTGGATCTGGAATTTCTTTGGTATTAAGAACCTCTGGGTCAACAAGAACTTCTATCTCTGCAGGTGGGGCCCCATATCTTCACGTTCTGGTTTTAGACAGTCGCTTAGAACACTAAGAAATTAAGTGACCTGATCAAGGTCATATAGACAGTTTGTGTCAGAGACATTTTGAACCATAGGCTACTTTGCTTCAGTGTTGACTATTCTTTATGCCATGCTACCTCTTATTCAATGATTACATGTGCTAGGGACTTGGAAAAATAGTCTATAAATCAACAGTACAATGTAATCAACACCACAGAAAATAAGCATTATTATTATCGTCATGTTGGATCTCTGATCTCATCAATTTAGGGAACTCTCATTGTGGGAAATTCCTCTGCAACTTTACCCTTAAAAAGGGGATTAGCTCAATGAAAGGTTAAATGAATTACCTTGCACGTGCTATCTTGTGTTAGATTCTAGAATTTAACCCAGGTCTTAATGCTCTGCCTGACCTTGTATATGCAATGCCATACAACCTCCAATCGGCTAATTATGAGATATATTCTCATAATAAAAAACATTCTTATAGTAATATTTCAGTAAGAAACATTCTCATAGTAAGTCTTTTGGATTGGAGACTACCCTACAAATATAAATGCAGTATTTGCTTACAGAAGTTATGGATAGATAATCAGTTTATCAGCAAGCGTTTATTAAACATTTATTACATTCTAGGCCCTGTACTAAGGAAATGAAATAACAATAACCGCAACAATAATTAACATTTACTTAGCACTTACCATGTGCCAGGCACCGTGCTAGGGGCTAGGGATGCAAAGAAAGCCGAAGAGAAGTTTGGGGGATATGAAATCATTCCGTATAGAGTAAAATCTTTTTAAAGATGCTCTTTTGGGAGGACAAACACTTGTTTCATGGGGAAAGTAAAGTCCTCAGCCCAAGGCTGTTTAGTAGATACTCAAGGAATTTATTCACAAAAAGGTAGAATAGGGTAGGGCAAAGAACACTGGTCCTGGAATTCACCTCAAGAGGAGCCATACTGGGGGCTTCGCATTGAGATAAAAGGACTCTCTAGGAACAGAAATGGTGCTCACCACAATACAACCAGTTTTGTGGTTAAAGATTAACTTTCTGTGAAGATACCTACCCAGAGTTATTTGTTATGTACACACTTTCACGAAGATAGACACACACCACTGTGTAGTGGGTTAGAAGATAGGGGTTTTATTTCTTGGCTCTGCCACCATTTAGCTGTGTGTCTCTAGAGTATCACTTGACATCTCTGAATTTCCGCTTCCTTATCAGTAAAATGAGGCCATCATCATTAATGCCCCAAGGACCTGTGCTTTCAGCTGTGTGAGACTGTTAATGCAGGAACTAGCCCTGGAGACAAGACTGCACAATCTGATTTTATAATTTTGAGACTTGCCTCAGTCTCAGAATTGTCACCTTTACATATGCACAGCTAGTGGATGTCAGAGATAGGATTTGAACACAAGTCTTCCTGACAACAAAGTTGGCGCATAGTCTCTCTAAAATGGAGGTAATCAAAATGACCAGAATTGTTACTGTTCCTAGCATTTACAAAATACTTTCTAAAAAAAAGTTTACATGACTACAAGTGCAGTTTCAATTAAGCACTATAACAACAATGTAAGGTAGATACCACAGTTATCTTTGCCTCCATTTAACCAAGAAAACTGAGACTGAGAGAAAGAGAAGTACTTTGTTTGTGGCCCTTTTCACTGGCCTGCCTCACAGGCTTATTGTAAGGAAATTTTTTTTTTTTCTTTTTTAGCTTTGAAAAAAGTTTTCTAGTATAGAAATGGGAAGTGCTATTCAGGTTCAAAACTACATGTTCATGAAATAAATTGTCACCCTTGGGGTTGATTTTGAAAGACATTAAGAGGCCCAACTAAAACTAAACTTATCTTCCCATTAGTTGACTGCTACAATGCACAAATGTCCTATCTTTGTAGTAATTACTTTACGTTGGTGAAGCATTTGTGTTGAGAGGGAATAAATCATTTCACAATTATCTATTCCACCACATATACAAGTAATTATTTTCTCTAACATGGCTACTATGGATTTGGTTTCTCATTTCTATCCCTTTATTGGCATGCTTTCACCTTCATTTTTAACCAAGATAACTCATTGTTTCCTTAGGCTTTCAGTTGCAAACTTGGCATTGATTTTGTGAGCAGCCCCCATTCCCATCAGAGGTCCTTTATACCACAATTCTGCAGTGCGTCCCAAGGGGCCGATCCCATTCTCATCATGGGAAGCCATACCCAGGAGACTGCGCAATGAGATAAAAAGAAACACTGGAAGAAGTTGGGCTTGTAGAAATCCAACATGTTCTGAGATTAAAAGTTTATTTTAAGTGTATGTAGACTGGCTCATGTATAATATACACACATTTGTGTAGGAAATCATTGTCCTCTGTTGAACAACGTGCTCAATTTATCAGCTAATTAGTAAACAATTATTAAACATTGTGTGCTAGGTAGCGTGTTATGTGTGGGAGATATTAAAGAAAGACAAAAACCATAATCCCTGACTTCAAGGAGCTTATGTTCTAGTAGGGGACAAGTTATGGAGTCATGGGTAGTGGGTTACAATCTTGGGTATGCTCTTTAGTAGTTCCATCTATCAGACCTTAAGTGCCATTATGGGCCTCTATTTCTTCCTTATGTAAAATGAAGAAGTGGAATTGGATGTCCATAAACTCTCACTTTTGAGTATTCAGCATTTTAAACAATCTGAACAGTTTCTGAATGGGTTTTGATTCAGTTAGGGTCACTTGAGAATATTTTTTTCTTTTTCTTGCAAAACTAGGAGGGGCAGTAGCCCTGAAAGGGAAGCAAACTACCTGAGAGAATCAGCCATTGTGATGTCTAGTGCTGAGAAGTTCAGAGGGCTTTTATGTCCTTTTCCCTTGTCAACTTTGTCACCCCATCCAGCGAAGGCAGCTCTATTCTGTTATCTTTTGACCACTTCCCTTCCACAGGGAGTTGATAGTTTGTACTCCAGGAGGGTGGGCAGGAGTATAATTTGAGTTGTGCAAGGGAGAAGAACTCCTTGGTGGTGCAATTAGCATGATTCTTTACGTTACTCCCTTGGGGTGATGTCTAGCCAGAAGGCGAACCATGACGTGAGCTAAAATTTAGTAAGCATTAGTCCTTCTTCATCTCATTTCATTTCTAACCAGATCGCTCTATCTTATATCATTTTATTCATTGCATCATCTTCATCTAGTGGACTCCATGGATAGTCCAAGTATCTGAAATTGCTGAAGATCTTTATCATAAATATTCTTGATAAAAGAGGAAGAAACAGTAGTCCTTTGAGTTTCCTATTTCATCATTATTCTTTTTTTTTGTTATTTCTCTTTGTGTTTGTCTCTGTAGCCATTTCTCTGTCTTCCTGTCTCTGTCCCTTTCTTTTTCTTTATTTTTGTCCCTCTGTTACTCCCTCCCTTTCTTCCCCCACTCTGTCTCTCTCTGTCTCTGTCTTCCTCT
Organism: Bettongia penicillata ogilbyi; assembly: GCA_023548195.1. Taxonomy (NCBI): domain Eukaryota; kingdom Metazoa; phylum Chordata; class Mammalia; order Diprotodontia; family Potoroidae; genus Bettongia; species Bettongia penicillata. The sequence goes on along the minus strand of JAJHZJ010000268.1, from coordinate 1,824,708 downwards.
TGAGACCTTTGTCTCTGTCTCTCTCCTTTCCTCTCTCCTACTCCCCACCTCTCCTCACTCAGATTTTTATCTTTGGAATATGAAACCCCTTGAAAGGTTATCTGAACTAAAGCCCGAAAGAGTAGCTGCCTTCTTGAGTTGTTCAAAGGACCAAACATTTCTTAATGAAAACTGGCTCTGTCCCAGTCGTCACTAACTGAAAATGACAGCCTTGGCTTCACCTCCCACTAATGTAACCTCATTCTCTCACATGCCTATATGAATAGTGGTTTGGGCCAACTTACGCTTGAGGTTGGACCCAGCTCTGGGTCTCCCATTGAAATTGGATCCCATTCTGCTCAAGAACTACTTTCTCACAGGAACTTCCTTACTAGTATGTACTTAATATAATCCCTTCTCCCTGCATCACTGACCCCACCCCCTACAGCATGTGTGTGTGGGAGTTATACATATGGATGGGTTGGGGGGGTGGGCTCCCCAGTAAAGTTGTCTATCCCTGGCTCCTTACTGGCATCTCTGATACAGCTGTAGCACTTGGGGAATTCAGAAATTTATAGATGGAGAACCAAGTTTCAGAGGCGACTCCAGATGAAGGCTGGATCATGTTTGCTATTGTAAATGAGCTGTAGCCTGTTAATGTCTAGCTGGACGTAGTCTGACTAGTGTTATGTGGGTTTGAAAAAAAGGCACAAGAGGTGGAGGGGGAGTTTCAACCCTTGATTTATTGCTGTGTGGGACCTGGCCTTAGAAGCATGTGTGATTTAAAAATAAAATAAAATAAAAATGAAATCCCAGTGAACTTGCCACCAGAAGTTGGAGTGTGCTTTTCTAATTCACTCGTAAGCAAACAGAGGCCTATTCCCTGAAGACCGGATGTAGGTAATAATTGCCAGGTCTGAGGGAAAGGGGGAGAAAAATCTTCATCTGTGGCTTTGCGGTACTATGAATAGCAGAACCTCTCCAGTGAGGGGTGGGGGGAAAGAAAACCAGAAACAAAAAGGCATTTGGACACACCAGGCACAAACTGGGCTGGATCACTGTAGTGACCAGGAGGGGTGAGCATTACCAGTACCCCACTGATGGAGCCTGAAGTGGATGTCAGAAGAATCCAGCAAAAACTGGGACTTGAAGATGCAAAGGGAGGGCACATCCACTTGCTAAAAAACATAGATGAGCTTGGCAGCCTCTTCTTTGTAGCCACTTAAACACAGGCATCTAGTTGTCTTGGTGATGGGCATGTGGAGAGAGAGAGAGGGAAGGCAGAAAACAAGCTCTAAATGTATTCCCTCCTTCCCTCCACCATAATCCCTTGTTATGAATCAGCCAAGTAGCAGTCTAAATAGAAGAGATACAGAATATTAACTTGACAAACTGTTCTACTTAATAAGTCAATTACCTATCTGGGCACTGAAAGATTTATTAAAGTGTTTTCATCCGGCTGCATAAAGAATGATGAAAAAACACAGCGCTTGAGTTTACCAGGAAAAAGAAGAAAGAAGATAAACATTTGACTGCATTTGAGAAATTTGCCACAATGATTTTTTTTTAAACATAGGAGGCAAATAGTTAGCAAAGAATTAAGCGGCTTATTACTTCAGATAAAATGCCATTTTCTAAATGCATGGTTGCCAGTCGTCCAGAGAACACATTCTAAAGCTCTGGGGGAAAAACAGCTACTACTTGCTTTGCATATCTGAGGTAAATTTTCTCCTCAACTACATACTTGCAGTCATTTACAATTGGACTGCTTGTGTGAGCTGCTCTGAACGAACATCTTCCAGTCAGTCTTGTTGAAATGATAAAGACTCTATTGTTTCGTTTACTGAGACTAGTAATATGGGAAATTTACAAAAAAAAAATTGTATGTGAGGAGAAGGAAGAGAAGAAGCATTCAAATCTGTGGATTCAGCAAAGTCCTGTGAGATTTAAAAATCAAGAAAAAAAGTGTTTTCAGTGATCAAGAAATCAAAGAGCATTTCTTGAGCATCCATTTGGGGCATAATATTGTGCAGGAATCAACACCAGTCCGCCATGGCATGGAGTACTAGTTCTGGAGTCATAAGGAGATAGATAGCTCTAGAGCTGGGAGGTCAGAGGTCATTTAATCCAACCTCTTCATTTTACAGATGAGAAATCTGAGACCTAGAGAGGTTAAGTGACTTGCTGAGGATTTTAGGAACTAACTGGGAGAGTCAGGATTCAGATATTTATTTGAATTTCATTTTTAATATTCTTTAAGGGATTTTGGACAAATCACTTCCCTTGTAGATGTCAATTTCCTCTTGTGTAAAATAGAAGGGGTTTGACTGGATGATCTCTGAAGTGACTTCCAGTTCCAAATCTCAGGATCCTCAATGGAGTGAAGTTGTTTTTAAAACAATGGCTTCAAGAGCTAAATGGATGAATGTGTTTCATGGTCAGTCAAAGGAAGATAAGGTGTGTATGCTCTAAATTAAGGGTAGGGTCTCTTCTTCCTTCCTTCCCCCTTTCCTCCATCCCCCCATTGAAAACCAGAGGAAGGTTGTCACAACCATTAATTAACAGGATTAAATAATGAAATATTATGATATAGGCAATAGGGAATTTAGGGGCAAAAAAGAAGGGGGAATTGTAGATATTTCAAATCCATCTATTCTTCTCTATTTGGAAATTCCTTACTCATTAGGTGTTATGGTATAATGGAAGAATTGTTGGCTTTTGAGCCAGAGGATCTTAGTTCAAATCCCAGCCCTGCTGCTGTGTGATCTTGGGTGAATTCCTTAATAATTCTGGGTTTCAGATTCTTTTTTCTGTGCCTTGGTTTTACCAATGAGACCAGTCCCACCTGGCGTGCATAGTGTGTTCAGCTGATGCCAATGCCTGCCTGGCATTTAGAATTCCCAGTCATTCTTTGACCAATTTTCAGTCTGATAAACATGTGATAAAGAAAACCCTTTCTAAATGACTGTAAAGCCAATACTAGAAAGCTTTCAGAAGGAAATCAAACTGAAGCAGATCTGTTGGTTTAGCTCTTTCTGGCTTGGTGGCAGAGGAGGCAAGGACTAAAGCATGAAATGGAAAGAGAGGCCTCAGGTTTTTATCTGTGCCCCCAGGACCAGAAGTCCTGTGAATTCATGGTCCTCCTTTCACTTCTATCTCTGTATCTATTTTTTCCCTTCTTTAGGCTGATGAGGTTGGAAAAGGTAATAACTTTGTTAGCTTTGAAAGGTCAGAAGAATAAACCATCAGAAGACCTGAGTTGTAGTCTATGGTGGAATTTGCCAGAAATTGAGGAATAAATTTCTGAGGGAATTGCCTAAAGCAGAAGAGATGAAATCTCATTCATCAATTGACTTTACTACCCTTAGAAGGTAGTTTGGTGGGCAAATTCTATGTAAATTCTGGGAGAAACTTTCCCTAATCAGAAATACTTCTAATTTGAACTATTTTAATGGCCTCCTTATTGGTCTTTCTGCTTTTATACTTTCTCCTCTCCAACCAGTCTTTACAGAGCTGCCAAAGTTATTTTCCCAATATACCAATCTGGTTATATATAGGTCACTCCCTATCTCAACAATTGTTAGTAGCTCCCTATTGCCTCTAGGCTAATATATACATTCTTCACCTTGACATTCAAGAGCCTCCATAACCTGGCTTCAAACCAACTTTCAAACCTGATTTCACATTATTTCCCTTAACTGACTCTATCTTTCAAACAAACTGGCCTGTTAGCTCATTCCATGACTGAATATTTCACCTATTACCTCTCTGCCTTTACAGAAATTATGCTTCATTTTTGTAGTGCATTCTCTGTTGTGGTGCAGAAGTTGGAGTTAGAGAGACCTTGGTTTGCTTCCGACCCTTGACATTTGCTAGCTATTTGGCTTTAGGCAAACCATTATCATATCTGAGAATCTCAGTTTCATCATCTGTGATATTGGGATGATAGCATCTACCTTGAAGGGTATGAGGATCTGAGCAATTAATGTATATTAAGTACTTTATAGAACCCTATATTGCCTTATGAGGGTGTCATGAGTATTGAACCAATGTATATGTCAGAATGTCTACAGCAGTGTCTTTATCTGTTCTTTTTGGTCACCTATTCCAGGTCAGGGCCCAGTGGCAGTTTGGAGAGAGAGGGAAGGACAGAGGACAATTTCTGCAAACTATCATGTTTTCTTCTCTCGTCTTGTCTTTATCCCCTGTTTAATGGACTTGGAGAGTTTGTGAGAGGGCACAGTGTTTGAAGGTTTATAGATCCATCCTGTATCTTTGGCCCTTTTGCTTCCTACATTTTTTCTGTCCTTGAGAAAATTCAGACATTCTGTTTCATCTGGTGAGAGGGATTCTGCAAGGGAAGATGAAGCTTTTGAACCCCATGGGGGTGCATGACAGCAGGTTTTGGGTGGGGAGTAGCTGGTCGCTGTATAGCCAGTATCTGTGATACATGCCTCTATTTGCAGTGGCCATGAGTGTTGATGTGAGAATTGAGGCCAGTTTGAGAGGGCCAACATTACTCTCTTGTCACCAACAGGACCTGTGCCAGGACTAGTGTTATGGAAATGCCCTGACCAGGAAACATCAAAGAGACTATATGTAGAGTTCTGCAGATGCAGCCATCACTAAATGTAGAGAGATGAATGAGAGCTTATGAGATTTATCCTTCCTCATGATGCCTTTACTTTCCTATTTAGAGGCAACTAGATAGCACAGAGGGTAGAGTATTGGACTTGGAGATAGTAAGACCCAAATCCAAATCTGATTTCAAATTCTTACTAGCTAAGTAATTCTTGGACAAGTCACATAACCTCAGTCTGCCTCTGTTTATTTTACTGTAAAATGGGAAGAATAATAGCTATCTCCTATAGTTTTCATGAAGATAAAATGGTATAATATCTGTAAAACAGTTAGTAACCCTTAAAGAACTATATAAAAGCTAGGCACTCACTGAATTCCAAAGTCCATAGCTAAAACTCCAGGAATTTGTCTCCCTTGCAAATCTCTCCCTTTGTACTTCTTCCATTGAAACATATGTAAGATTTGGTGTTAATGCACCAGAGGTGTGGCATTTGGCCCTCAATGCTTCTCAGTGTGTGCTTTCATCATGCAAAAAAGTAATTGGGAAATATGTAACAAAATAAATACATAAAAATACAAGAAACATAGGCAGCATTGTATTTTGAAAATATTGAAGGAAGGAGGAATGGAGAGAAAGAAGGAAAGAAAAAAGAAGGAAAAACAGAGAAAAGGAGGAGGAAGGGAAGAAGAAAAGGAAGAGTGAAGGAAGGAGTGAAGGAAAGATATATTAAGTATCTAGATACTGTACTAAGCATTTTATAAATATTATTCCAGTTGATCCTTACAAAGTCCTGGGAAATAAGTGCTATTATAATCCTCATTTTATAGTTCAGGAAACTGAGTCAGACAGAGTTTAAGTGACTTGCTCAGGGTCACATACCTAGTGCCTCAGGACGTAGTTGAATTCATTTTTCGTGACTACAGGTCCAGTGTTCTATCAATGAGCCACCTAATTACTTCGAGACAGTTCATATAGTGGACTCTCCAATTGTGGACTGCAAGTAAAGACATGGAAGAGTAAATAGGAGTATAGTATTTCCCTGTTTCTTTTCAATTTCATGTTACTATGATCAATTAGCCATGACATCACAGAAAAGTCCTATAAAATACAGAAGGTTGGACCAAACTGGGAAATTTCCCAGATGGGGGGGAGAGTAGAGCCAACAAATATTTTATAATTCTCCAATAATTCAAAGCTGTATTTTATATTAGTATCCTTCTATCAATAGTAAACCTTTATCAGTGAGAGTTTCCATATTGCCCAGCCCTCTGAAGAGGAATAGTTTAATGAAATACATAGCTTACTCAAGTACATCAGAGAAGATCTATAGAGGTACATAAGGAAGATTTCCTTCATTGGTTAAGAATTTGTAAAGTGATGGTTGCCTTACAGAAAGGAGAACATGAGTCAGTTGGAGGATGTACTGATAATATAGAACCTCAAGTTCTTCTAGGATATCTGCCCAATGCATATAAAGCCTTGTCTAAATTCCCCAAAATAAGTACGTGTATCTCCCTCAATTAGCTTAGCTGCACATTTATAGCAGAAGGAAGAGTTCTATGTTTTAAAAGAACCTTTAGTTTCACTGTGATCCTCACTGTTGTAATGAGAAAATAGAGGTAGTTTGGTAGAATGTGAAGAAGGTCAGCCAGGAGACATGGATTCAAACATCACTGCAACCAAATGGTTTTACTGACTGGGAGACTGGGCAAGTCATTTATCCTTTCTGAGCCTCAGTATCCTCATGTGTAAAATGGAGATCATAGTATGTGGAGTACCTATTTTTAGCATTATTGTGACAAACAAATGAGAGAATGCCTATAAAGCATTATGTAACTGTCAGTTATTGTTATTAGGCCAGTATCACACAAGTCTAGGGGTCTCATTCAAAGGGGATTTTTATATTATTGGAGAAATCAGAAGGTTGTGGATTTAACAGACTATTCAGTGTTGCTCAGAGATAATTTCTAGGAATACATGAGTAACATTTTTAAAAAACAAACAACTGTTAACAGAAAGAAAAATAACATGAATTTGTTCATTTAATTCATTCATCCAACAAGTATTTAGCACCTACCATGAATATAATATTCTGCAAAGGACCAAAATAAACAAATACCATGCATTCGTAGATATTATCAATAATAACTCATTTGTATTTGCATCTGTAGGATTTACAAGGAAGTTTCCTCACAAAATTCTATGAGGCAGGTTGTGCTAGGATTATTGAGGAATTAAGGTTAGAGATAAGTAATTTAATACCTTGCCCAATGTCACACAGCCAATATCTTAGGAAGTTTTCAAATCCAAGTCTCTGGAATAAAACTCTGGGGGTCTTTCTACTCCTAGTACCTACAATTTATTAAACAAGAAAAGTGACATAGTATCTTTGCTTTAGAAAAATCGTTGTGATGGCTGAGTGAAGGATGGTTTGGAGAAAAGAGAGCCTTGAGGTAGGCCCACATGTGGTCCAGCAGGTTCTCAAGTGTGGCCCTTAGACTGAATTCAAACTTCATAGAAAAAATCCCCTTAATAAAAGGATTTATTCTGTAAAACTTGAACTCAGTCAAAAGGCTACACCCAAGGACCTAGAAGGCCACATGTAACCTTCAGGCCGCTGGTTCCCCACCCCTGCCTGGGTAGTCACTTACACCTACAAACCCAGAGTTATCATTAAGTCTTTCTTTTCACTCACTATCCAATATATTCAATCAATTGCCAAGTCCTGTCACTTGACCCTCCATGTTATTACTAGCATCTGTCTCTTTCTTTCTTTTTACACTGTCACCACTCTAATACAGGCAATCATCATCTCTCAACTAGATTACTGAAATAGCCTGCTAATTAGTCTCCCTACCCCAGTTCTCTCCTCTTTGATATAATCTTCACACACTTGACACACTGAGATCCTTAAAACCCCAGTTTGACCATGTCTCCCTCACCCCACCCGACCCCACGCCACTTCTCACTCAATTGACAAACTATTTGCTCTAAGATCAGATTCAAAATTTTCTGTTTGGCATTGAAAGGACTTCTTCATTATAGTTGCATTTATAGATTTATTCCCCTTTATACAGGATACGTTAAAGCTAGATTAGTTACCCATATTTTTTTTATACATAATATTCTCTCCTCTACTTTTTTTGCCTTTGCACAAACAGTTCCCTGTTTCTGGAATGCTTTCTTTCCTCTGCCTCTTGGATCCTCAGCTTTCTTCAATGCTCAACTCAAGTATCACTTCTTATATGTGGCCTTTCCTGATCCTGACTATTGTTAGTGCTTCTCAATTACCTTGTGCTTACCTCACATGTCTTTTACTCATCTGTGTACATATTACTTCCCCCAATAGAATGTAAATTCCTCAAGGACAAGACCAGTTTTAATCTTTTTGTCTTTTTATCCCAAGTACTTAGCATAGTGCTTAAATTATAGTAAATGCTTCTTGAATAGCTGAATGAATGACTTCTGAAACTTGTACGGATAATTAGCAAACAATACCTATAATATGATTTTATCCTACTTTCTCTAATTTCCAATTTAGAGTCCTTTCCATGCATCATTCTGCCTCAAGGAGGTATCTATATGTTGGGACAAGATCCAACCTTTGGCAAAACTAAAGAAACAAAACACATGAGTTTAACCCAGTTCTTCTAATTTCAAATCTGAGGTCCTTTCTATTAAATAAATTGATTTTACATAGAAAGACTTGCTGTAATGGTAATTTAAATGAGAAGATCTTTCCCATTCATTAATAGGCCCATGTGACCTAACTGGTTCACATGAAAGTGTGAGTGACATGGAGCCTGTAGTGGGAGGAGCTTGCTGAATGAGTGGAACAGGAAGGGTGGAACAGGAAGAAGGTGGAGCTAAAGCAGAACTGAGTCATGAGAACAATCAAAACTGAAAGAAGCAGGCAAGTGTGGGGCTGGCTGAGAGTGAGAGAAGGGCATTTTGGTTAAGGGAGCTCATTTGTGATTTGTCTAATGGAGTTGGTTTGTGGGAAGCCTAGCGGGGGAAAGGCTTAGGGATAGCCTTGTTCTCTGCATTGTTATTTTGTATAGATTTCTTTGTTACTATGATGGATTTGGTTTTCTGATGTCTGAATAAATGTTTTGGTTCTTGTCTTCCATGTGGAGAGTCTGTATTATTTTGAGATTCAGAATTGTGCTGGAATCTTTATGACTGTTGTAGGCACTGAGAATATTGCATTGGCACTACACTTGCACAAAGTAATGAAAAGTGAAATGAGTCAAACTAAGAGAACTTTGTATACTGTCTAACAGCAATATTGTTTAAAAACCACTTTGAACGAATAAGTCATTTGGACTATTACAATACCCAAATTAACTATAAAGGATATATGAAGAAAGGTTTTTTTATATCTAGAGAAAGAATTGATAAATAGAAGTATGTATAGGATAATTTTGGATATATATACTTATTTGTGTCTAATGGTAGCTATCTCTAGGGCAGGGGTAGGGAAAAAATTAAAAAAGGGGAAAAAGAAGAAACAAAAAAGAAATTTACATGATAATTTTGTTATATGTTTAAAAGGAATAGCATGTTGTGCATCATTGATTTGCAGTTTCATGTGCAATCATCTTTTTTCCTTATACCATATTATGGAAATATTTGTTTTATTCCATAAATTAAAATAAAACATTTTTTTAAAGTGTTTATATGTGGATATGAGATTAAACTCTGTTGTAAAAAAAAAGTATACTCAAGAAAGGATCTAACTGATAATACTATGTCCCACTGATATGGTCTAGAGATATAACTATGATCATCTATGTCAACAAATAAGCCTATCACCTCTTTGAGTGAAAACTCTGTCTTTTGCCTCTTTTTGTATACCTTGTACTTGGCACAATGTCTGGCATGTTACAGGCACTAAATATTTTTTTTTTCATTGATGAGCATTTATCAAGTATTTGCTATGTATCAGACACTGTGCTAGGTAACCATTTCAATTACAAACATAAGCAGAGATTGCATTCGAATGGAAGAAGACTACACATAAAAGGAGGCTGAAAAGTAGGAAGGGGCTAGCTAAAAGGTCTCTTGCTAGGGGACAGGATAAGGGAGAGAAAGGGTCAGAGAGTCGGGAGTGCAACCTGGAGAGCACAGAAGAACTAGGCCTAAACTTAGTTATTGCTTAGAAGGGATTTCAAATGGCAAATGCTTTCTCATTCTCCTAGTCATTGCCTCTACCCTTATGACTAAGAGACACTAGTCCTAGAGATAATGTTGGCATATTTCTTGATTCCCATCAACACTTCTAGTCTCCCTTTGCTGCCATCACTGTATCTGGTCACTGGATTCAGATGGCCCAGGAGGGGAAGTGAGGCTGGTGACCTGCACAGCCCTCCCTGACTCAAAACAAAGTCAAGTGCAAGTCATGTCATCATTTCTCTGATGGCATGTTCTTTGAAAGTGAAGGAGGAACACAAATCTGTGAGTAGACTGAGCTGCCCTGCTAGATAACTCAGCTCATCCATTCCCTTCTGTCCGCACCCCCTTCTTCTCCGTTCAAAGTAAGGTAAATTTGTATGGCCAGAGGACACCCAGTTAACTTGGGATTTATGGGCCAGATTCCTTCCCTTCCCTCCCTCCCTTCCTTCCTTCCTCCCTCCCTCCCTCCCTTCCTTCCTCCCTCCCTCCCTCCCTCCCTCCCTCCTTCCTTCCTTCCTTCCTTCCTTCCTTCCTTCCTTCCTTCCTTCCTTCCTTCCTTCCTTCCTTCCTTCCTTCCTTGCACATACATTGCACAACAATGACTCCCTGCCCAAACTCCACTTGAGGGCTCTTTTTGAGACACTCCTGGTTTCAGAATGATTATCAAATGATCAGTAGTAACTGTTGCTCTTTCCTTCCCAGCTCCATTTACTTATTTGTTTTTCTTTCTTTTGCTCATTAAAGGGGCCATTCCCTGTTTACTTCTTAAAGAGGCCTATTCACTCAATGGGCATTACCTCATTCTAAGTGAGTCCCTGAATAGGCCAAGATCTCCCAGTGCATCTTGGACCTTCTTCAGTCATCCTAATGAATATCTGGTCACTGGATCCAGATGGTCCAAAGTGGGGACGTGAGGCTGGTGACCTGCACAACCCTCCCTCACTCAGAATAAAGTTAAGTGCAAGTTATGTCATCATTTCTCTGATGTCATGAACTTCTTCGAAAATGAAGGACGAATACAGATTAAAGTGTGTCACCCTATAAAAATTATGAAAGCTAGGATTCTTTGATTTCTATGCTTCATTTGATTCTGCCTACTCTTCCCTCCTGTATACTATTTCTTCTCTAGATTTTCATGACAGTTACCCCTAGTTTTCCTTCTCTTCCTACCTGTCCAAATGATCCTACTCAGTCTCATTTACTGAAACTTTTTCCATATCATTTTTGTAAGTATACTCCAAGATTCTGCCCTAAACTCTCTCCCCTCTCTACTCTGTCTCAGTGACTTCATCAGCTACCATGAATTTAATTATGATCTCTCTTCAGATGACTCACAGAGCTCTGTATCCAGCCTCACTCTCTCTTCTGAGCTTCTATGCTGCATCCTCAAATGTCTGTTTTACATTTCATGACTGTGATTGTCCAATCTATCTCTTTCCTAGACCATTAAAGCATTTTGGGGGATTTATGTGCAGAATGAACAAAAGAGCTGACCTTTATGGGAGTGTATTTGGGAATATATGAAGAACCATTTGTTGTAGGGACCTATATTCACTTTCATTGACTTCTTGGTGTTGAAAAATGAATAGTTCAAAGGGTAATAATTAGTAGAAAAGTACTACCCAAAAGATAAAGTAGGTTTTGTAATCTCACTTCACATTTTTAAGGTAATTGGGCATGGTACTTAGCAATGGCCCGAGGTGTCTCTGACAATGTAGGATACTAGGTGTACCGTATTTATTTCAGGTTGTATGTGGATTCATCTTATATCTCTGCCTAGTAGATAGTCTAATGATTCAACTAATATTTATCTTGGCAGCATAGGATGAAGACTGTAAGTGGGACTCCAGGAAAGCAAGAAAGCCCTGGTCCAATGACAGGAGCAGACTTGATATAATAGATGTGGAGAAAGTAGACATTGTCTTTCTAGAAGTAAAAGACTAGGTGTGGCCAGACTATACCCACTGTCTTGCATGAAGGCTTTTCCTTGCAGTTTTGCTTAGGTCCATTCACATTACCCTGTGTTTAAATATGGTAACAGATGAAACAGAGTTGACTCAAATACTAGAAAATTCACCTGGCATTCTACATATCTCACATAAAGCCTTCATATTCTTCATACTCAGCACAGCAATTGCTAGAAGTAACAATTTCTATCCAAGTAAAGTTCTTAGAGAAGTAGAAAGAAGTAGTTATTTCAGCTTGCCAACAACAGAGAAAACATGGTTTAATAGCATAACAAGGATAAAATTTCACAGGTCAGACATAGGAGTGATGAATAAAAATATATTTGCATTAACCATCCATTTTCCTTTCTTTAATTTTTCTTTGACATCACTTGTGTTCTGGAATACATACCTCCTTCTGCCAGAAAGAGCTGCCCTTGCAAAAAAATTTTTTAAAGAAAGAGAATAAAAGGTAGTTTAGCTAAATCAACTACCTCCACGTAGCAGCATACACAATATTTCATACCTGTAGTGCCCTATTTTAATAATGAATACAGGGAGATGAATTTGGTAAACTCTTCTTCAGATCCAGGCTTCCACTTGCCATTCTTATAAATAGCATTCAGGACCAGTTCCCCATAGCAACTAAGGAACAAGGAAGAAAAGGAAAGTTATAGAATAGAGGACAGGGGAAATGTTAACAATGTGTTTGGAGACAGAAACACAGTTCACTGTGAATGGTATACCTACATCAACATTTGAGAAGAAAAGTATTTAGATGAGATCAGTACAGCAGTACTGTCACTGTGTGGATGCCAGGCTGACCAACCCTTTCTGAGATTCGTGGTGCTTGATGTGGGGGAGATGCCTCAGGGGGATAGGCAAAACAATGGTGTCCTGAAAACTGGGTGGGATAAAACTACCTTATGGGTCTTTATGAGGCATAAAGGTCTACACTTAACGCTCATCTTAGGCCTTTTTGAAGAAGCATTTTGGGAGGAAAAGAGGATGCATTTTTTTGGGGGGACAAGATGATATTATCTGTTTTAGATATGCTGACATTGAGGTGCCATCAGGACATCTAGTGGTGGGACTAGATTATGTCTAAATTCCCTTTCAACTCTAAATCTCATGACCTGAAGGGCTCACATGTGGAGGAGGAAGGATTAGATTTTCTCTGGTTGGCCTCATGAGGATCAACGGGAGAAAGTTACAAAGATGAGGTCAAATAACATTACTTTGTTAAGCATATGCTATGTGTCAGGCATTGTAGTGTTATAAATACAAGGAAAAATAAAGACAGTACCTGCCCTTAAGAAGCTTATATTCTGAAAGGGAAGAAAACAGACAAAAGAGAGCTAAAATGCTATGGCAGAGGGGTGAGGAGGTGAGGAGAGAGAGGCACACTCACAGGGGCATGATGTTGAAATCTGGAAAGTCGAAACCAAGAAGGAAATGAAAGTTAGACTCTTTTACAAAATGGAAGCTCCAGGAGGAGCTTATCAGTGAGGCCTAGGCAAAGAGACAATTTTAGATTTTGTGTATGAATAATTAGAGGTATAAGAAAATGGAATGGGCTGTCTCAGAAGATAGTGGGTTCCCCATCACTTTAAGCAAAATCTAGTCTACTTGTCAGATATATTGTAAATGAGTTCCTGTTTAGGAAAAGCTGGAAAAAAGTAGATCATAGTATCTTAAATTTAAAATTTAAAGTTACCAGAATTCATTTACTCCAACCTCTTCCTTTTGTAGATGGGGAAAATGAGGTGCTGAAAGACTGAGTCATTTGCCCAAGACAAGTGTCAAAACTGAGTTTCAAACCCAGGTCCTCTGACTCCAAATCTAACATCATTTTTACTCTACCATATTATCCCCTATTATCATGCCCTGCAAGAACACTGATCGCTATTAATGTACATTTTCAATGTACAGTGGAAGATAGTGAATAAAGAAAAAAAATATATATATATGTATCCATATGTGTATTGTATGCATCTGTGTATATAGGTATAAACAGCTACAATCACACTGGCCAAAAAAAGACCTTAAGAAAGTCTTGTAAACACAGGTTGCTGCCAGTGTAACTGGAATATCTTTGTGTATATCTGTCTCATAATGTAACTCATTGACTACTATGACTCACTCTAAGAAATGATGCATCTTTATCAGCTTAATTTTACAGATAAGTATGGTTTGACTACTCATACACCTCTGACAATATTATGGAAGCCTAATATTTGTTACTTAAAATAAAACTGGGAGATGCTATGTGTTTCCATGAAAAAGAAATCATCAAATGTGGAAAACAAAAGTTTTTTAAAGTATAATTTGTCTAAGCTTTCAGTGCACACAGACAGGCTTTTGCTGCTTCATTCTTCTGGAAGCATTGTAAAGTGATCTAGTTTTGAAAAGACCCTCCAAGATTACAGTCATTTACATTCATTTTAATGGATTTATAATTGGATTCAGGATTCCAGCTGGAAAGCAGGAGTAGGAAGTGAAGGGGGGATGTGTCCCTGGATATTTCCTTTTTAGGGATCATTGAGAAACAAGCCACACACTGAAACAGGAGAGAGGTGGGAATTAGTGTCCCTAAAATGGAAGGAAGCTAGCAACCAAATATCTTTCAGGAGTCATACTTATGCAAAACCAACTGTGATCTGACTGGTGAGGATGACAGTTTTCACATTCCTGATTTGATCATTAATGTGATTACTCATTTCAACCAGTGTGAAGTCATTTTATTTGCATTAACTAACTATATTATGAATAGAACTCAAGCTAGTCAGGACAATAAATGGAATATGGCTATTTCATTTACTTCTCTTGCAGGAATCCAATATCCTTTCATTTTTTCCCCCTTCTCTCATCTTTTTTTCTTCCCTCCACCCCTGAACATTTCCTGGTGAACGCAGCTGGGATTTTGTACATACAAACAATTTCTGCTGAGCTTTTTTTCCCCTTCACTTGACAGTTAAAATGATTGTAACTTTTACTAATTTCAAAGTGATCTTCGCGTATTTCCTTGAGACACTGAGATAAAGATGTAATTAATTCCAGGTGAGATTCAGGATAATGGTATCTCTCTTCTGCTCTGTTCTGTTTACATATATATTCCTGAATTTGATCACAATAAAAGAGTACACGCAGTATTAACTGATCACCATGCTTCAGTAAACCCTGCCCAATCTTCTCTGAACATTAGACCAAAATTAAATTACAAAAACGCTCCCTAAGCCAGTGCCAATTAACAAAATAGGTTAGCTTCCATCTTAATGCAGTATTCCTCAGATATAGCTTTACAAATAAACATCAGGATATGAAAAAGAACTTTCTCAGTAAATCAAACAGATTGAGTAGTTTAATCTCCTTTTGTTCCCCCATCAGCACCCGTCACTGTAAACAGGTCATTTCATTTTTTCTTGCAGTGTGGCTCTTGTATCAGCTACTTCTTTTCCGTCTCCCCAGCCACTCTCTCATCCAGGCCTTTATTATCTTATGTTTGAGGTTTAACATGACATTCAAGATCCTTCTGACTACTCTGCCTTCCTGGATTTTTTTCCTGCCTTCAATTCATCCTAGCTACCTTCAGCTCTTCCAATAGTGTTCCTCTAACAACATTTTTGGACAGCTCTCCCACACCTTTGAGTTTATAGTGGCAGTTGGCAGTATCCAACCAAAAATCAGGGGACAGCATAACAAAATAGAAAGAGGAATGGTTTTGAAAGGAGTGAACCCAGGGTTGAATTTGTACTCTGCTACCTATTACCTTAATTTTATTACCTGCTACCTGTAAGTCACTCTGGCTCATTCACCCATTAAGAATCTCTCTTGGGAGTATCAGATTGTAGCTCATGCCTAGGTCATTAGAAATATGGGGGAAAAGTGCCCTCAGCTTCCCTGCAAATATTCAAGTCAACAATGCATATTGGATGCAGGAGAACCTTTATTTCATACCATACCACCACAGATATTCAAAACAATCAAGTTAACTATCCTTCAGTCTCTGATGATTTCTTCCGTCTGACCCATACAGTCCTCTAGACTTATAGAATCACTCTGTGGTTGAGATCCCCTTGAAAAGGAAATGCACTTATGGTTGAGAAACCTATGCAGTACTCCAGAATTATAGTGCTACCCTAAGGTTTGGGGCTGGAGTGGGGAACCTGTGACCTTGAGGTCCCATGTGACTCTCTAGGTCCTCTAGTACAGCCCTTTGACTGAATACCTACCCTAGGTTTGGGGGCTCCCTCTAAAGGGAATATTTCACTGGAGGTTGCTAGAGGGCTAACCTCCATTCTTATTAGATCTGCATAATATACACAACTCATGGCAGTAGTGTAAGTTAAGGTTCAAGAATGCTCCTAGCTATCATTTCTCAGTTCCTTACTAAGTTTTCCAAATCATCCCTCTTCTCTCCAGGAGGTGGGGTCCATGAACTCTCCAAAAGGATAACAAGCTGTTGTTATCTCTCTACTTATGTGTGTCCCTCCTTTCTTGAACCCACTTGAGTTTCTCTCTGGGAACTCCTTTACTACTCTGCTACTGTCTCCATATGACTCCATCTCTGGGGCTAATTGGCTTCCCTGAATAGAGTTGCATGGATAACCAAACTGTTTTTTCCCAAGGATATAATTCTACTCTCTGGTGACAGATCCCTCTGCCAGATTCATCTGCTTCCCAAGTTGAGGGTGCAGCTCAACTGTGTAGTATCCTTGGCCTAATCCTCCAAATCATCATGCCATCACTGAAGCATTTTAATGGTCAACAGATAAGCACTTGTTAAATGTCTGCTATATACCAGGTGCTGTATTAAATATTAGAATACGAAGAAATGTAAAACAAAGTCTCTTCTTTTAAGGATTTCACAACCTAACGGGGAGGACATCATGAAAACAATTATGTACAAACTATATATAGGATAAATTGAATATAATCAATAAATAGAAGACAGTAGCATTAAGGGGTATCAGAAAAAACTTTCTGTAGAAGGTGAGATTTTAGCTGAAATTTAAAGGAATCTAGAAGGCAGAGGTGAGGGGGAGAGAGAATTCTAGATGTGGGGTATAGCCAGTAAAAATTCATGGGGTCTATGGATAAAGTATCTAGTGTGAGAAACACCAGAGAGGCCAATGTCTCTGGACCAGAGTATATACACCTAGAGATGATAGGTAGTTATAATAAGTTTACTGAATGGCAGGGTTGGCAGGGGGGTGACATTGTCAGACCTGTACTTCAGAAAGATCACTTTGACAGTTGAATGGGGGATGGACTGGAGTGGAAAGAGATATGAGGCAGGAAGGTCAATCAGCAGGCTACTGCAATTGTCTGGGCATGCAGTGATGAGGGCTTGTACCAGGGCTATGACAGTGTTGGAGGAGAGAGTGATGGGTATGTGAAAGGTACTACAAAGGTAGAACTGACAGGCTGTGGTAACAGATTGGATATGGGAGGTGAGAGAAAATGAGGAGATGATGACACCTAGGTTAGGAGCCTGGGAGACTTAGGAGGATGGTGGTATTCTGAACAGTAATAGGGAAATTTGAAAGGAAGAAAGGGTTTTTGAGGAAATATAAAGAATTCAGTTTAGGACATGTTTTAAAATGTCTACAACAGTGATGTCAAACTCAGATAGAAATGGGAGCCACTAAACCTTACATAAGGATCCCTGCAGGTCACATATTGACTTAGAAAATGACATATTAACCTTATCTATGTTCCATAGTATTTCTATTTTGTAAAACATTTTCCAATTATCTTTTAATCTGCTTTAGGCTACACTAGAGAATGTAGTAGCTGCAAAGGGGCCTGGGAGTCACATGTTTCACACTTCTGATCTGCAGGACATGCAATTTGAGATGCCCAATAGACAAATGGAGATATAAATTTGAAGTTTAGCAGAAAGTTTAGACTCTAGACAAATAGATTTGAGAGTCATCTGCATAGAGAAGACAGTTGAAACCATGGGAACTGATGAAATCTCCCAAGTGAAAGTATAGAGGGAGAAGAGAAGAGGACCCAAGACAGAGCCTTGGAGACCTCTCATTATTATCAGGCATGACCTAAGACTCTAGGGTGGGGAACTTGTGGCCTCAAGGTCACATGTGGCCCTGTAGGTCTTCAAGTGTGACCCTTTGACTGAATCCAAACTTCGCAAAACAAATCCCCTTAATAAAAGGATTGGTTATAAAACCTGGACTCAGCCAAAAGGCTGCATCCAAGATCTACAATGCTCCACCTCTGACCTAAGTGAAATTCTAGTAAAGATTGACCAGGAATAGTCATTCAGGCATGAGAAAAATCATTATAGACTATTGTCTTAGAAGCTACAGAGAACGGAGTATAAAGGAGAAGCTCAGTACTACTGTGCTGTAAGAAAGGAAGAAATAGTTTCAGAAAAACTTAACCTTGTATAAGCTGATGCACAGTGAAATGAGCATCATCAGGAAGATGCTATAATAGCAGTATTGCAGAAGTTGTAAAAAAATTCTGAAAGATTTAAGACTTGACTAGTGCAATGACTGATAATAATTCCAGAGAGCTGATGATGAGTATCGCTGCCCAGCTCATGACAGGGAGGTAAAGGACAAATATACAAAATGAGACATGCATTTTAGCTCTTGGCCAGGTGGTATTTTGATTGACTAAGATTATATTTTACAAGAATTTTGTATTTCTTTTCTTTTGCCAGTGGTGGGATTAGTTGGAGTGGAGAAAAAATATGATTATTTTAAGGAACATAAAAATACTAAAAATAGCAATAATAGCAATAATAATATCCTGTGGCTTCAGAATGCCAAAGGACTCTATGACCTAAAAAAAATGGTTATGAACCCCTTATCACTCTGGTCATTTCACAGTTGAGAAGACTGAGACCAAGAGGGAGGCAGGCACTTTCCTAGGATAACAAGTAATTAGGAGAGCCTGGAGATATACCCAGGATGTGTACTCTGACTTCAAATCCATCCAGTATTCCATATCATGCTGTCTTTTTTCTTTCTATAGGTCAGGGTTTTTTTTTCTTCTTCATTCACTGAATTCATTTTTTAATTCATTTCCTCAATTTGCTATTATTTCTGTGTATGGGATAAAAACACACATATAAACACAGGTATGTATGTATACATATACATGCATAGCATTATATATGTATATGTATATACTTGTTAATAATGTGGTTTCTTTTGGGAAATAATTCGTCATTTAAATTAAATAAATATAATATAGTTCAATGTGTTTTCTGATCAGTAATGTTTAGAACAAAGAAGGTTCTTGAAACCTGGAGAAAGAGAGGCTCATATCTCCCTTCCCCCTCATCATCTCCTAACCAATGACCATCAGTGGGGCAAACAAGCAGGTCTGGCTGGGGCATCAAGGCCCCTAGAGGGAGAAATAGGAGGCGGCATGTGCAAAAGGGTCCAACAATCACTCATCAGCCCTTCCTCAGATACAGGTGGAGATGACCCCAAGATCCTGCATCCAGAAGGCTTAGGGAAAGCAGCACCCTCTACCCTACTCCTCTACCCCGAAATAGCAGCCCTGCTTCCAGACCTGCCTTAACCTCTTTAGATGCTGAAACATCTGCATCTTCAGGCACAAAAGCTAATAAAGATCCAGAAAGCAAAGTTCTCACCACTAAAGTCATTGGCATTATCGAATGGCTCAATAATAGAAAGAGATATAGTTTATTTTTTTAATTAAAGAAATGGCACTAAAGATGCATCATGATCATCTGCTTTGATGCCACACCCTAAGTAACACCACCTGACTTGTTGCTAAAACCTTCTATATATATGTTACCTCCCCTTACTAAAAATATTAGCTTCTTGAGAAAGACTGGCTTGCTTTTCTGTTTGTGTCTCCCATGCTTAGCATAGTGCTTTGTGCTTAGTAATTAAAAAAAAAATCATTCATCGATTTGCATACAATACTTACTGGGCATTAACAACAGTGCACACAATACCTTGATGGTTATGGATGCTCATGAGATGTAACAAACAAAACAAGTCTTTCACTACATAACTCTTAGAATTGTTTGAAATGTCACTTTCACATTTCAGGAAATAATCTTCATGATCACAGAATCATCACATTTGAGAATTGGAAGAGAACTCACAGTCATTTAGTCCAACCCATTTACAAAAAAAAAAAAAATCATCATGATACAATACCCAATAAGTGGCCACTTAAGTGCTTGAAGGTATCCAAGAAAAAGTTCCTACCAACTCAAGGCAACCCATTCTCCTTTGGACAGCTCTAGTTGTCAGGAAGTTTGTTCCAACATCAAACCTAAATAAGCTCCTTTGCAACTTTTGCCCATTGCTACTGGTTCTTTCTTCTGAGGCAAAAAATTACAAGTCTAACGCCACCTCTGTATGACAGTCCTTCAAATATTTGAAGACAGCCTTCATCTTCCATCCTGAGTATTCTTTTCTCTAGCCCACTTCCTTCAACTAATCCCCATATGAACTTTGTTATTCTGGTTGTCCTCTGTACATTCACAGGCTAATCAATGGTTTTGTGTGTTTGTTTTTAAATAGTGCCCAAAGTCAAACATCCTCCCAAACAGATGATAAGTGGAGAGTACAATGGTGCTATCACCTCCGTCTTCCTGAAGCTATGACCCTCTTAATATAGAACCAAGCTTAGTTTGTATGAGCTATAGTTTGATTGTCACGTCACACTGTTGACTCATTCTGTCCAGTAAAACCCCAAGTCTTTTTCAGAGAAACTTCTCTTTATCTTTATCTCTACCCTATGAAGTTGATTTTTTTAAACGAAGTGTAGGACTATATCTAATCTTACTCATTGAATTTCATCTTATTATATTCATTCAATTCTCTAGCCTTTCATGATTCTTTGTTCAGGGAGCAGAAGGATCTTGAAGTACTGTACTTTATCCTAGTTTTGTGCTATCTTTAAATATGATAGCATATTATCCATGAGTTTATCCAAATCAATGACAAATGGTAGTACAGAGCCAAGTAGGCATCCCTGGGACAATCCATTGGATACCTCCTGCCACTTGACCTTGGGCTATCAAAATTACTTTTTGAGTCTGGACATCCTATCAGTTATTAAACTGATAATTTAAAATAATTTTTTAAAATTGGAATTATTTTATACTTATTTATATCTGTCCATCATCTCCACAAGAAAAGTACAGGTTATTTTATCAAAAGATTTGCTAAGACCTAGGTAAACTTTATCTACAGCATTCATCTATTATTCATCATAATCTTGTCAAAAAAGAAAATGAGGTGAGTCTAGCAGGACTTATTCTTGATGAAACAACATGATCAATCCTTCCATTTCTAGATGTTTGCCAATTCACTTTTTAAAAATAATGTTTTTAATATTCACTTTTTAAAATGTTGAGTTCCAAATTTCCTCCCTCCTTTCCTTCATTCATTGTGAAGGCAAGCAATTTGATATGCTATACATATAAAGTCATTGAAAACTTATTTCCATATTAGTCATATTGTAAAAGAAAACACAGACAAAAAGAAGACAGACTAAAGAAAATACAAAAAAGTATGCTTTGATCTGCATTCAGATCTCATCAGTTCTTTTTCTGGAGGTAGACAGCATTATTCATCATGAGTCCTTTGGAATGGTTTTGCATCATTATATTTCTGAGAATACTTAAGTCATTCACAGTTGATCATAATTGCTGTTACAGTATATACTCTTCTTCTGGGTCTGCTCACTTGACTTTGAATCAGTTCATGTAAATCTTTCCAGGTTTATCTGAAAACATTCTGCTTATGATTTCTTATAGCACAATATTCTATCATAATCATATACCACAGAATGAATTAGGTTTGAAGTCTGGTCTTTGAGAAAGAAATCTAGCCAGTAAACTCAAAATTAACTAGGTTGATTTCGGCCTTTTACCTTTTGGTAATTCGGCCAAAATTTACCTTTCTTTGGACAGAAAACCTTCAGGTAAAAGCATGATACTCCATATGAGGAGAAGAGAGAAGAGGAGAGGAGAGGAGAGGAGTTGAGCTATCCAAGTGGAACTAAACAGCTGAGTCCCCATTCGGGTAGCTCAGACTACTTACAGATTGTGGTTTGGTTTGTCCTTTATTCTAGAGGAGTACCATGACATCAGGGAGATGATGACATGACTTGCAGTTGAATTGGTTTTGAGGGAGGGAGGGCTGTGTGGTCACCAGCCTCATTCTTCTCTAGAGCCATCTGGGTCCAGTGGCCAGATATAGATCAGGAGGACTGGAGATGACTTTGCACAAGCACCACTTAATGGTTATATTTTGGGCCCTCCTGGCTCAGAGCTAATGTAAATAGTAACTGTTTATCTTTTGGCCAATAATCCTGAGGGTTTTCCCTTCCCAGTTTGATTTTTTTTTTTTATTAAAGGGGTCATCCTTTGACTCACTTTTTAAAGAGGGCTATTCACTGAATGGGTGTTTTCTCACTCAAAGTGAAAACCTGAGAAAGATTTTAGCTTAAAAAGACCAAAGTCTCCCATTCCATCCTGGATCATCTCCAGTCCTCCCTGATCTATATATGACCACAGGACCCAGGTGACTATGGAGGAGAAAGTGAGGCTGGTGACTTTGAACAGCTCTCCCTCTCTCAAATCCAATTCAATAACAAGTCATGTCATCATCTCCCTGATGTCATGGTCCTCTTCAAGAATGAAGGACAAACCACACAATCACAATTTGTTCAGTCATTCCTCAATTGATGGACATCCTCTCAATTTCTAGCTCTTTGCCACCACTAAAAGAGCTGTTAAAAATATTTTTGTACATATAAATCCTTTTTATCTTTGTCTTTTTAAATCTCTTTAGTATGCAGACTGAATAGTCCTGTTGCTGGGTCAAAGGGCATGCATACTTTTGGAGTCTTTGGACATAGTTCCAAACTGTTTTCCAGAATTGTTCAATCAGTTCACAACTCCACTAACAACGCATTTAGTGTCCTCATTTTCCCACATCCCCTCCAACATTTGTTATTTTCTTTTTTTTTCATATTAATCAATCTGACAGTGTGAGATGGTACCTCACAGTTGTTTTAATTTGCATTTCTCTAACATAGTGATTTAGAACACTTTTTTATATGACTGTAGATAACTTTGATTTCTTCCTCTGAAGACTACCTGTTCATATCCTTTGACCATTTAGCAATTGGAGAATGATTTGTATTCTTATAAATTTCACTCAGTCCTCTATATATTTGAGAAATGAGACTTTTATCAGAAAAAAATACTTGCTGTAACATTTTTTACACAGCTATGATTACTAATTATGCTTTTGCCTCCATTCTGTTTCTCTACCTGTTTATCTTTTTCTCTCTCCTTTCATCCTGTCCCTTTTCAAAAGAGTTCTTTTTCTGGCCACTGCTTGCCCTAATCTTCCCTCCATTCCTTCTATTAATGTTTCCCTTCTCTTTTCCTTATCTACTTTCCTGTAGGGTAAAATAGATTTCCACAACCAACTGAATATGTATATTGTTCTTTCTTTGAGCTAATTTTTATGAGAGTAAGTTTCAAACATTTTCCATCACACTTCCCATCTTCCCATCCTCTATAAAAGGTTTTCATGCCTCTTTTTTGTGAGATAATTTGTCCACTGTGCCTTTCCATTTCTTCTGCTTATGGTGCATCCCTTTTTCTTACCTTTAATGTAATTTAAATTTTTAATTTATCTTCCAATCGTAGTTAATTCATGCTGTGCCTTCTGACTTGATATAATTGTACAATAATGATAAAGTCCTTAGGAGTTGTAAGTATCATCTTCCCATGTAGAAATGAAAGCAATTTAACTTTATTTAATTCTTTATGATTACTTTGTTCTATTTTTCTATTCAGCTCTTGTCTTTTCATTAGAAATGCTTAGAAGTTCTCTATTTGATTAAATATCCATTTTCCTACATGAAAGATTATTTTCAGTCTTACTAGGTAGATGATTTTTGACTGTAATCCTAGTTCTTTTGCCTTCTATAATATCACATTCCAAGTCCTTTGATCCTTTAATTCAGAGGCTGCTAAATCTCATATTGTCCTGACTGTGGCTCTACTGTATTATTTGAATTGTTTCTTTCTGGTGACTTGCAGAAGTTTCTCCCTGTCCCAGAAACTCTGTAATTTGGCTATAATATTCTGTGGAGATTTTTATTTCGGTGTTTCTTGCAGGAGGTGATTGGTGGATTCTTTCAATTTCTATTGTTCTAGGATATTGGGGGTAGTTTTCCTTATAATTTCTTGACATATGATGTTTAGGCTTTTTTTTAACTATGACTTTCAGGTAGTCCAATAATATTAAAACTATCTATCCTTGACCTATTTTCTAGGCCATTTCTTTTAATAATGAAGTATTTTATATTTTCTTCTATTTTTTTCATTTATTTGATTTTATTTCATTGTTTCTTGGTGTCACATGCAGTCTCCAATTTCTCCAATTGCAGTTTTTAAGGAATTTTTTTCTTGAATGAACTTTTGTAGCTACTTTTCCAACTGGCCAATTCTGCTTTATAAGGAGTTTTTTTCCTTCAGTGAATTTTTTTACGTCTATTTCTCCTTGGTCAATTCTCCTTTTTAAGATACTTGTTTCTTCTATATTTTTTTGTCTCTCTTATCAGTTTGTCATTTCTCTTTTTGTAATTTTATTGTATCACTCTCAATTTTCCCACAATTTTTCTCCACCATTTTAATTTATTTATTTATTATTTTGCCTTAAATCTGCCAGGAAGTCTTGTTGGGCTTGGGTCCAATTATCAGTTTACTCTGAGGCATTGTTTGTAGCTCTTTTCATATTGCTGTCTTCTGAGTTTATATCTTGATCTTTTTGCTGCCACAACAGCTTTTTATAATTATATTCTTTTTTTGTTGTTTTTCATTTTTCTAGCCTATTTCTTGACTTTGAGCCTTATATTATAGTTGGACTCTGCTCACTTAAAGGTGAGGAGGCACTATCCCAAGCTTCAACTCTTTTCATATTGATATTTTTAGAGCTAGTTCTCTGGGAGTTTACAAGTTTTTGCTCCTTCCAAGGTGGTATGATCCAGGGAAAGGTGTGGTCACTGTTCTGATCTGTGCTCTGGGCTTTACCCAGAAAGTGCCCCTCTCCCCTGTATTTGCAAACATTAAAGCTCCTGTTGGTCCTGGAACTGTGACCCAGTCCCTTGCTGTCCTGCAGCCACAAGTTCTAGGGCACTTTTCTGTCTTTTAACTTGGAAGCAAGAGCCCTTGTTTCCTTTTGACTGACCAGAAGTGTTCTGCTCTACCCTAGAATTGAGACCCAGAACTAATTGTGAGCAATAGAGGTGCCAGTTAATGCCAGCTGTACCCATTACCAGCAAACAGTCTCCTGTAATCTATTTCTGACTAGTTGTCCAACCCTCTTGCCATCTATGGACTGAGAGCTTGTGAAGCTGCTGTTATTGCTGCCACAATCATAGCCACCTCCAAGACCTGCCACCAGTGCTGCCCCCACATTTGCTCTGGGTTGGCTTCTGCCCCAGTGTCACATATGTCTCCTGCTGACCTCCTAAATTGTCTTAGACTGGAAAAGTATCTCATACTTATCTTTTGTTGGCTCTGATGCTCCAAAATTTGATTTGAGGAGTTATTTTAAAGTTATTTGGAGGGGACTGTTGGGAGGGAGAGTCCAGCTGATTTCTGTTGGTACTCACTCTACTATGTCACTGCCCTCCTCTTCTCTTAATTTGCAATACTGCTAATAATGTCAGTCATTTCTCATGTGTCATGTCATGATCTTGAGTAACTTAACCCTCATGCTTACTTTCTTCTGTACACCATCCAGTTTATCATTTTCCTTTTTAAAATGTGACACAGTACTAAATGCAATATCCTAGATTTGTTCTGAGTAGGATCACAGAAGTCACTGTCACTCTTCCCTGGAGAATTTATTCTACATTGATAATTACTATTATTTTGACCTAGTCATATAATATGTTCTGAATCCTCCAAATTGTAACATTGTCTAAACCACATCTCTCCATCTTTTCAACAGAAATGCCATGAAAAAATTTGTTAAAAGCTTTACTAAAATCAGTTTAAACCATATCTAGATCATCCTTCTTACCCCAGTATCCTATTGTATTAACTGTCAGAAATGATATATGTTTAGTGTATTGACCTAGTTTTGATGAAGTCATACTGATTCTTTGTAATCACTGCTTTTTTTTTTCTGAATGTTCACTAACTTTTTCTTCTTGAATTCTGGACTTTTACCTGTAATTGAAGCCAAGGTAACTGGCCTATAGTTTTCAGATGCTGTTCTTTTTCCTTTACAAAAATCAGAGCATCTATTCTTTAGCACCTATCTCATTCTCCATTCTTTCAAAGATCATTGACAGTAGTATGATATTAACATTTGCCATTTATTTCAGCACTATAGGATTTACTACATCTGGACCTGCTGACTTGAACATATCCAGGGCAGCTAAGGGCTCTGTTATTATCTTCTTTCTTATCTTGGGTTTTAGCTTCTTATTAGCCATTTTTTTTTCAGTCTTGTCTAGTGTAAAAATTCCTTGGTAAACAGAAGCAGATGGAATATTTCAGTTTGTCTTTGTCATTGGTTAAAGTCATCCCAGCTAGGTTGCACAGTGGACAGGGTACCAGGACTGCAGTCAGGAAGACGCATCTTCTTGAGTTCAAATATCGACTCAGGCACTTAGTAGTTGTGTGACCTGAGGGACTCACTTTACTCACCTTGCCTCAGTTGCTTCGTCTATAAATTGAACTGGAGCAGGAAATAGCAAACCACTCTAGTATCTCTGCAAAGAAAACCCCAAATGGGGTCATGGAGAGTCAGACATAATTGAACAATAAGAAAATGAAAAACAAGTGGAAGGGTAGGAATGGGCCAAGTTGTGAATAGTTTTAAATCCCACTGAGTCTATTTTATTTAAATTGATAGGACATAAACTCCTTGAGGCCAAAGGCTATTTCATTTCTCTTTTCATTTGTAGTCCTAGTACTTAGTGGAGCACTAGCTATTTAATAAATTCTTGTTGATTAATTAAGTGAATGTATTCTCAATGCAGGTCAACTTGATGACTTAGAAACTAAAAGATAGAACTGTGATCTCAATGATCACAAGAGAGATAGAGTGCAGAATGAGACTGGCAATTATTCAGCTTTACCCTGTTTGACTCATATAGAGTATTGTCCAGTTCCAAGTGCCACGTGGTAGGAACGCATTGAATATTTAGAGTTCACAGAACAGTAGGCAAGCAGAATAATGAGGAGACTGGAGTTGTTGCCAGATGAGGATCAGTTGAAAGCACTATTTTTGCTAAAACCTTTGTGGTCAGAGCTGGGAGTAATAGTCGTAAAAACTACACAGTAATAGACTTTAACCAAACAACATCGAATATCTGTCATAATTGGCTAAAACTGAAATGGGTTCACTAGATAGACAGTAAGTTGCCCATTAGTAGAGGTCTCTAAAAGAAGACTAAATGACCATTTGTTGGGATTTTTGAAGGGAGACCATGTTTAGGGATGATAATGAACTCCTGAAGTACTTTCTGTGCTGCTATGAAGGAATCACAAAATAACACAGTGGCATAAATATGAAAGAACATAACCCTAAAGCAGTTGTTAGGTATTACTAGAACTTTATTATTTTGTTTTGTATAGTGTGTTTTATTGTTGATCGCAGTAAATATCAAATTTCAGTTGTGTTTGTATAATATAACTTCTTGTCTGGAACTAATGATGTTACATGTCCTAACAACTTTCTTTGGATTTATACTTGGAATATGTCAGATATATTTGGAGAAACAGTATGGTGTTATACAAAAAGGAATGGATTTAAAATTAGAGGAGTCATGCTCAATCTACCTCTGTTATACAATTCCTGTGTAACCCAGAATCAGTCACTTAAACCTTCTGGACCCCAATTCTTGATTTATAATATGAAGGAATTGAACTTAGATGGATTCTATGCTCTCTTTCAGCTCTGAATCTTTGCTCCTATGATCAAATGGGACAGGCTATTCAGAGTCTTGCTATAAGAACATATTCAAATTTATGGAGAATTCTGGGCAGCCAGAGGCATAGTGAATAAAACTCTGGTCCTGAAATCAGGAAAACATGAGATCAAATCTGACCTCTGACACAATATCTGTGTGACTCTCAGTAAGTCGTTTAACTCCTATTTGCCTCAGTCTCCTCATATGTAAAATGGAGATAATAGTAGCACTTACCTCTGATAATTGTAAGGATCAAATGAGATAATAACTTGACAAAGTGCTTGGCATAGTGCCTGACACAATAGAAAATGCTATATAAATGTTAGCTACTACTACTGCCATGAAAACGATTATGATTGCAGCTACTACTCCTGCAGCTACTACTACCACTACTGATAGTATTGGTACTACTATGCAGGGATGACTTGTATTTCATTGAATGGGGTTTATGACCTGAAGTTCCCCAAAAAGAACCCAGAAAAGCTTCAACCTATGTTGAGATTGTGATCAAAGTTTAAAAAAACAACAAAAACTACCAATATCCTGAAATAAACGCAAACTCTTGCAGATAGTCATACATTTTCAGAGTAGAATAATGGGCCGTCAGTGAATGAATGTGAATTTACTTTGCATTCATGAGTGCATAAAAATGAATGAAGTAGCTGTTCTTCACAATAAAGTTTTTCCTTTCTACTTGAAAAGCCCAGTTTCCTCAGCATTACTTTGATAATTTAGTTAGTTCGTGGTACACTTGATGACTTTGCCTGACAAATTAAATGTTTTTAATCCATTCAGATCACCTCAAATCCACGTGCAATTAATTATTTTAGTACTTTGAACTTACTGAGCTATATTCCTCGCAGTTTCTTAACATGCAAAGCATGGTGTTTTGTTTTGCTTTTTAAATTTGAAAACAGGAGAGGTAAAAAGTTCATTAGTATTGTGTGAATGTGTGTGTGTGTGTGTATAACACACATGATGTAAAGTTTTTTTTTTCTTTTCTCAGCTCAAACTTCTAAACATTCCCCTTAGCCAAAATCAATTCACAGGAGTCTTTAAGAATTTAAAACAATGTGACCTAGAAAGAACACTATATTTTATATTAGAATACCCAAGTTGGCTTCATAAGCTTTGAATTTTCACCACTATAGCCATCCTTTCCCTTTCATGGATAAACCATTTCACTTCTCTGATTCAAGCTGTTGTCCAATTTTTTCAGTTGTACCCAACTCTCTATGTCCCTGTTTGGGGTTTTCTTGTCAAAGATACTAGAGTAGTTTGCCATTTCATCCTCCAGCTCGTTTTACAGATGAGAAAGTCTAAGGCCAGATTTGAACTCAGAAGATGACTCTTCCTGACTTCAGACCTGGTTCCCTATCCACTGTACCACCATCTATGTATTGTACAATGACCTGGAGGGGAGGCTAGTGATGATCTAGTTCAAATCCCTCATTTTATGGGTGAAGAAATTGAGCTTTAGACAGTTTAAATCCTGGGTCCAAGGTCACAAAGATATTAAGTGTCAGAGGGAGATTTCAAACTGGATTCTCTGACTTCAAATCCATTTCATTTTGTAGAGTACCACTCTGCCTTTCCATAAATATTTGATATGCTCTAAATCTATATGTGAAGAAAAAAGAGTCTTGGGTA
This sequence comes from Bettongia penicillata ogilbyi, assembly GCA_023548195.1. Lineage (NCBI taxonomy): Eukaryota > Metazoa > Chordata > Mammalia > Diprotodontia > Potoroidae > Bettongia > Bettongia penicillata. Next base: position 1,795,401 of record JAJHZJ010000268.1, on the reverse strand, counting down.
ATGTCATTAATGCTGGACCAAAAGTTGACTTAAAAGACCTCTAAAGTCCCAATGACATTTATCTTCCATGTAAATGTGAGTTCAATTCTCTATCATTAGATTGGGTATCAGATTTTCCTGAGAGATATTTAAGGTGATGCCTAAAAAAGACATGTAAAGTACAGTGAGAATTAGACTACATGGAAGTCATTTTGCTCTTAAATAAGGTCCTTTAAGGCCAAATTCCAGGCAAATTCTCTCAAATTACTAGGAAATTGCCTTTGATAGAATCACATTCAACTTTGCTTATCTAAAACTTTGTAAAGCAGAGGGCAACTAATCCATTTAAAATCCTCGAATTGTATACCATTTAATATCAGTGTGAACTCTATAGAAAGACTTATTTTGATAAATCATTTCTCAGTTGAAATCATGCCTTGAAATTTTATACTGTATAGGCATTGAGAAGCACTAATGAATAAAGCTAGTTTGAAAATGGTGCCAAAGGAAGTAGCTCATTTTTGCATAAATATTTTAATACTTCAGTGGATCTTTGATCATAACAGTATATGCATTTTTTCCAATGGTACAAGTTGCTACCCATCACAAAGTCTTTGAATCTGGTCATTCACCCAATTTAGCCAATGACACAGTTTAAAACTCTATTCTAGCAGCTAATATTTACAGTTCTCCATGTTATTGCCAAAGTCATTTTCCTCATTTACTCAATATATTTCAATAGTTCTTTTTTTTTCCTTTGGGGTCAAATATAAACTCTTTCATTTGGCAATTCAAATCTTTCACAGTCGGATCTCATCTTACATTAACACATTGTCTTCACAAACCTTATGTACACTCAACTGGCCTCCTACATTATCCCTTCCATATAGGGACTTAATTTCCTATTTGTGCATTTACACTTGATGTCTACCCTCATAGCAATTCTTCAGTACGCCCTACTTCTTCCACTCTGTCATCACCCTAGTAGAGACTCTCATCATCTTTCACTTAGAATATTTTAATAGACTCCTAATTGATTCCTGCCTTAGATTTCCCTCTTCTCCAATCCACTGTCTACTCAGATGCCAAAGTGATTTTCTTAGGACATAAATCTGATCATATCTCCCCAACGCAGTAAAATCCAGTGGCACCCTATTACCTTTATGATTAAATATAAATACCTCTATTTGACGTTTGAAACTATTCACGACCTGATCCCTCTACTTCACCAATCTTATACTTTACCCACATCCAAGCACTCTGTGTGATCTAGGTACTTGCTATTTTTCTCGATTTCACTCTTGGTTCTGTCTCCATGATTTTGCTCTGGATAGTCCAGATGCCTGTGATACAACCCTTCTTCATTTCTATTTCTTTGTTTTCTTGGCTTTTTTCAAGATAACTCAAATCCCACCTTCTACACAATGTTGTTTTTTTTTTCATCTCCCTACATGCTAGAGCTTTCCCGTCTTGGATTACTTTTCTTCTACTCTGTGTTTGTGTATGCCATATGACTAGCTATTTTATGTTATCTCCCATTAGAATGAATTTCTTAATCACAGAGCCTGTATTGTCATGCTTTTTATCCCCAGTACTGGGCACAGTGCGAGGCACACAGTAAGTGCTTATTAAATGTTTGCTGACTGATTATCTTCTGCTGAGATTTCTTACTAATATGTGGAAATGCTGACAATTTTTATGGGTTTACTTTGTATCTTGCAACTTTCCTAATGTTATAAATTGTTTCAATTAATTTTTCAGTTCACTCTTTAGAGTTCTCTAAATAGGATTCTCTCATCATAGCATTTGCAAAGTGATAATATTGATTAATGTAATTTCCCTTTCTATCTTTTAATCATGTCTAATTTTACTGAGATTATGGTTGCTACCTCTATTTTTTTCTCATTTTGAGTTCATCTAAAGCAAAACAGATTTTACTCTTCCCTTTAGCTAAACTGTGTGGGGATCTTATTTTTTTTTTGTCTCTTTCTAATTCATCCAGCTATCTTCTCTGTTTTTTCCCCAATTCATTTGTTTTGGTGAATTCATCTCATTCGTGTTTGTTATTATGACTATTAAACACATATCTCCCTCCCTCCTATCCTCTTATATTTCCTCTTACTGTTTCACAAAAGAGGAAAGTGGAGAGTGGAGTTTGCTTAATACTAGACATTTATAGGTGATTTACCTCTGCTTTATTCTCTTTTTTTCCTTTGTCCATTTCCCATCACAGTTTTTCATCCTTTCTTTTTAATACTTCCTTTGTGACCCACCCTCCAAAATGTGTTTCTTTTACTTATCAATGATTCCCCACTCATTTTACCTTCCCTTTTAAATTCTTCTCTCCCCCCCCCTTGTCCTGACTACTACTCTATTGACTTTAATATATTTCTACATTAAACTTTTTGAGTGCATGTATAACTGTTCACATATCGTTATATTCATCTTTTTTATCTGATTCAAATGAAAGTGATGCTCATGCAATGTCTGTTTCCCCTAGCCCTTCCTCCATGCTCATATAATCATTATCTCTTACACCTTGATTATGATAAATATCATATTCCTGCTTCCTTTTATCTCTAATATACTCCCTATTCTTTTTCTTTTCTTTCTTCTCTTAAAACTAACAAATGAAAATAAAAGCATTCCCAGACTTTCTGACATAACTCCCTCTATCACCGTGGAAGACATATTTCTTGTTTCTTTTTCCTCAGTTGCAATATATAGCTAACCTCTAAAGTGTCCAGTATATTTCTCTTTCTTGATTTCCCTTGATTCCATTATTTCCATTTCAATGCTTCTACTCAACCTGCACTTTTTCCATCTGAAATGAAAATGCTTTAGTTGATTAAAAGTCAATTTTTCTCTACAGTAATTGGTGTTGGTGGTAAGCCCTAATCTTTTTTGAATAGTGTATTACAGCATCTTTTATGCTTAATGATGGTAGCTGCCAAGTCTTGTGTAATCATCATTGATTTATTGGTTTCTTGGTACACGAATTCTTTATTTCTTGCTGCTTTCAGTATTTACCCTCTGATTTAGAACTCTGAATTTTGACTGCAATATTCCTATGAGTTTTGATATTGATGTTTTTCATAAGCTGACTATAGGATGAATGTTTTCTGTTTTCACTTTGCCCCATTGTTTTAATAGATTTAGACAGTTTTCATTATTCTTTATTGAACTGTAGTATACACACTTTTTTGTTTGTTTGATTATGATTTTCAAGTATTTTGGGTTTTTTTTTTAGATATTCTTGTTATTCTTTGAGAATCAGGACTTCATGAAAAATGGTTCACAGCTTTTTTTTTCAGTTTTGTCATGGCACTTCTGATTTTGTGTCAGTTGTTTTTGAAAGTGTATATCTTGCATCAAAATTTTGATTTTCGTCTTAATTTCCTTGATTTTTTGAATCGTTGTTTTTTGTAGTTCCCATTCGAATCTTCAAGGAGTTGATATGTTGAATAAAGCTTACCACTTTCTGTTCTGTGGCTCTACTTGAACTTGTTGAGGAGTTACTCTCATTTTCTGAGTTAAGATCTTAATCTTCTCTTACTCCATAAAATTTCTTGTTTACTAGTATTGTCAGCCTTAATTTCTGAAGTGGGACTTTATTCTGGGGTCAGACTTTCTTCCCTTCTATGCCCTTAAATGGGTTAGACAGTTCCTTCTTGGCATTGGGAATGGTGCTAGGCCCTGCCTGCCCTGTGCGGTCTCCTTGGGGCTGGACTTAATTCCCCTTTTGGTCTCCTGCTCCTCGCATCATTCTAAAATCAGAGTTGGTGTACTGATATGGCTCAGTGGCATGTCTAGATGGTAGAGTGGCTAGCTGTTAGTCTAACCTTGACCTCTTCTCTGGTTTAGGCACGGAATGTCTGGGGGCACATCTGTCTGGATGCTAATCAAGCCCTCTTTGTTGCTGTGGTTCTAGTTTTGGCTGTTTGAGCATGGTGCTTCCTGGACATTGAATTAGTCTGGTCTCCTGCCACATCTAAGGTATTGACTGTCTAGATCCTAGGTGGTACAGTGGTTAGAGTACAGGCCAAGAGTCAGGAAGGACTGAATTCAAATCCAGCCTCATATATATGATGCACTAGGTGTCTCAAGCAAGCCACAATTTCTGTTTGTCTCAGTTTTCTCAAATTGCAAAATAGGAATAATAATCTTCCTACAACAACACTTTTGTTTTTTGTCTTTTGCTGATGAGGACCCAAGACCCAGAGAGTTTTAATGACTTTCCCAAGTTTACACAGTTGTAAATAAGAGACCTGGAACCCAGGTCTCCTGACTCTAAATTCAATGCCCTTTCCATTTTACTACATCCACTCTATTATCCTGTCCCTATAGCCTGATCCCCAAATCATAGACTACATCAAGTTAAATGCAGAATAAGTTGCATCACTCACACACAATGCAATAAAAACACGTCTTTCTATTTTTATTCATTCTTTCAAAGGCATTTTGATGATGCTGTTCATCAGTCTGATACCATCCTTGCCTCTTGCCTGTGTTCTGCATAGCAGGACACTGGGCATTATGTCTTCACATAGTTAATAATAATAGCTATAATAGCTAACGTTTATATAGAGTTTACCATATGCTGGGCACTGTGCTAAGCGCTTTACGATTATTAACTCATCATATCCTCACAAAAATTGTGGGAAATAAGAGCTATTGTTATCTTCATTTTACAGATGAGGAAATTGAGGCAACCAGGTGAAGTGACTTGCTTACGAGTGATTAAAGTCAAGGTCCATTGCTCCATGCATCACCCCCCCAGCTGCTCCATAGTTAGCATTCAGAATCTAGCTTATGCTTGAAAGAAGTGTGTGCATCCTCAGCAACATCATTCCTAGTGACTGAAGCAAATTTCTCCCCACAATGAGGTATGTAGAGGTACCTGGGCGTGAATTACAGTCACTATCTGTCTTGCCAGTCTGATAGAAAAAGGCTGTTTGCCCTATATTTGCCTCATAACTCAGTTTGCTTTTCATTTCACAAATTTATTTTAAAGGAACCCAGATGATATAAACTATTTTAGGCACCTTGTACCATTTCCCCCATTGTTTGCTCCCTTCCCCACTACTAATGCACCTTGATGTACTAGCTAAAAGGAAGTTCAAGAAAATCTTCAACAACTACAGGATCCTTTTCTTGTCAGGGGCCATACTCCAAGCAGGCAGTGTTTTCATCTGGTATGCTAATGATGATTCCCAGTTGTTGGGAAAAGGGGTGAGGTCCTTTCAGCTTTCCAGTCTCCTGAATCCTGGAGGAGGACACACACACCGCACACACACACGCACACACACACGCACACACACACACACACTCACACACAAGCCAGGATAACCCAGGAGGCCATAGCGTGTCATCTCTGGTGCCGGGCTTTATGCCACAGAGTAATGACATGCCACATTGTGACATTTTAATGAGAATGTCTCTGATTTTACATCTGTTCCCTTCAAATCTTTAGGGGAAAGGGAGTCACTGCAGAGACAAAAAGCAGCTTCATTATCAGGGTTATAACTCAGTGCTGACCATAAAAGCACCTCTGTGTTTGCACCTGCCCTGAAGAAGCCAGAGCAACACAACAATAACAACAGCAATGCAGTTGAAGCATCTTTGTATTTTAAAAAAGGAAGAAAAGAGCTTTAAAATTTCTAGAACTAACAGCCTCTCATTAGGAGGCCATGTGTTCCATTACAGCTGCTTGACTCTGGCTTCCCACCATTTCGTGTCACGATAATCTACCTCTTCAGAATAGCTACCTTAATTTAACTTTGGAAATTATAGTTGCACCAAGGAGGTAGAAAATAATTGGAAGCCTGACAAATGAGAGCTCCTCAGGAGCCGGGGAGCAGAGAGGACTGCTGGGAAGCACAGGTCTTGACAGATGTTACGTGGTAGCTCCAAAGGTACATCTCCAAACTCGTTGGTGTGTCCCAAGCTTTGTTTTTGCCTTGGCCTTTTAAAGCAACCCACAGAACAAAGAAGAATCCTCTTCCCTGTCAAAAATGTTGCACCCCTTGAAATATCAGAGCCAGAAACGGGTTTCCTTGCTCCTCTGTGACATCATGCCATGTTATGACATGCTTGGAGCGGAGCGAGTAAACAAATGAGATGCAGCCCCTTAGGAAATGGTGATGTAAGAGGAACAGGTGTGCGAGGCCGAGAGGGCTCCTTGATTGCAAGATGATTCAGAAAAAAGTGTTCCTAATTTTCTTTGATGATTTGCATTTGGGCTTATATTTAATAGGCGGAAGGTTTTGTGATTTCTCTTCCCTGACATAGATCACACTCCTTCCACAACCTTCTCATTTTTTATTCTTTGTGAATCTATCATAGTTTCTTGTCAAAAAATCCCTTGGTATCTGTTTGCATGGAATTAAAACCCAGCATACTAAGCCTTTTGGGGGTGGGGGTAGGGTGAAAAGCCCCATAATATAATTTAATTTCTTTTTTTGAAATTTACTACCACAGTTGCCTACCACTTAGTAGTTAGAGTTGAAATGTATGCAGGTTATTTTTCATTCTGACTTTTCCATACTCACAAATTTTGTCATTTCTAATGGTCCTGATTTTTTTTTCTGTTCCCTCCTCCACACTTATTTTGATAGAAGCACAGAATTTAGACCTTAGAGATTGTCTATTGCAATGCTTTCATTTTATGACGATGGAAACTGAAGTTGAGAGGATGTATACCCAAGAGTCAATAGCCAGGAAATAGTGGTAGAATAAGGTTTTAAACTTAGGTCCTCTGGTTCCAAATTTAGTACTTAATCCTAACTCAAGGTATTCTTTGTACAATATTATGATATTCACCTGGGGTTCTTTATGCCTACATGCATATATATGTATGTATTATATAGATATATATCTATACATATGTGTAAACACACATACATATATGCACATAATACATTCATATTACATACATACACATGTACATAAGCACATATATACATACACACACAGATGGGGCAACTAGTGGCACAGTTGATAGAGTATTGGACCTGGAGTCAGGAAGATTCATCTTCCTGTGTTCAAATCCAGCTTTAGACACTTCCTAGATATGTTACTCTGGGCAAGCCACTTAACCCTGCTTGTCTCAGTTTCCTCATACACACACACACACACACACACACACACACATGTGGAGAGAGAGACAGAGAGAGAGAGAAAGGAAGAGAGGGAGAGAGAGAGACAGAGAGAGAGACAGAGAGGGAGAGAGAGACAGAGACACAGAGAGACAGAGACACAGAGAGAGACAGAGACACAGAGACAGAGACAGACAGAGACAGAGACAGAGAAAGATAAGTAGTCACTATAATAGATTTTTGTCCAAGAGTAGGCATTGCTTTTACAAATAGAATCTCAAAGGACTCAGCTAAAAAATACCTATTTAGTTCAGGCTTTGTGTCCTTGGGTGAATCATTTTGGTTCTTCTAAATCCTAGTTTCCCCTTCTCTAAAGTAAAGGTGTGTAACTTGATGATTTCTAGTGGAAAGTTTACTGACATTAGAGTGAAAAGATTTGAGTTGAAGTCTTTGCTGTGACATTTTTTAAACCTTGAGCACATTTTTTTTTGGCTTCTCTGAGTCTGTTTTTTTCGTCTTTAAATTATAGGTAATAATGTTTATCCCACTCTATCTCACAGCATTGTTATGAGGAAATCACTTTGAAAACTTGGACCACATAAATATAAACTATGAACATCATCGTGAAATTAAATATTGATTAATTCCTCCATATACTAAAGAAACATTATATGAATATCTATACATATATTTATATATTTAATGAGTGAGACAAGTAATATTTAGAAGACAGAGCAGAGTTTCTGTGGAATAGATCTGGCTACCCAACAAATAATTACTTAAATAGCTAATTATGCCTTTGAATCAGAAAAGGGTGAGTTCCATTGTATCTACCTGTGTAACAACACACACATATGATTTGTTTTCATATGCGTGTTGTTTATACATAATGCATATATACATAGATATTCTTACATATAATAAATGGTATATACATATAAATGTGCATATGTATATATAATATGTCTGTGTGTGTATGTACATGAAACCACAGGACATAGAGTTGAAGGACCTTGTCTTTTGTTTGGAATAGCAGAGGCAGATGTGATTTGAAACAGAGTAGCCATCAACTATCATTTTAAAAAATATTTGTGAATTTCAATTTCAATTAGCCCAAGATCATATCACATCATTTGGTTAGGTGTACAATACAATGGAAACATTTCTAACTATGAGAGTTATCAGAAATGGAACAGGCTGTCTCAGTCTTCTAGTGAGATTCCTATTACTAGAATTCTTCAAATAGGTGATAACTGACCATTTTTTAGAGTTTAGGACAGACGACCTCTAAGATTCCTTGAAGCTCTACATCCTAGGACTATATTTTCAAGGAGAATCTGGTAGGATCAAATAAATGATGAAGCCATTTCCAAAATTAAAATTCTATAAATCTGTGACTGTTGGAGATGAGCTTCCTGCCTGGACAGCCTGGAAAGCCAAACTTTACTTAGAAATTTGTCTTAGTATAACACACACACACTATTTACTTTTATATTTATTTCTATATGTAGCTAGCAAACTACAGAAGTTCAGCTTTGACAATAGCAGTATACTACTTAGGATATTTACAGCAGAGAACACAATGGTTATCTTGACCATCCAGTCAGCTTACTAACATACTCTTATCATGTAATAACCTAACTCAGTGGCTCAGATTCTCAGGGGGCCTCTTTCACTCTCTGGAGCAATTCTCCATGGAGATTTTTTGTCTCTTGGCCTCAGGCATAGTTCCCCTCTCAGGAATATCTCTCTTTTATTATGCTTTTAATTAACTGCATCAAAAAATAGTCTACTGATTACTAAACTATACTGATTTAGGTCATTCCAAATTATTTTATGATTTCTTTCAATCCAACAAACATTTATTAAGCATCTCATGTACTATGTGCTAAAGAACTGTGCCAGATTCTGTAGATACAAACACAATAGTCCCTCCCCTCAAGGAACTTACATTCCATTTGGGTGGGAGTATTAACAACTGGAGGGTTTAGGAAAGGCTTCTTGTTATAAATGGCAATGGAGCTAAGCCTCAAAAGTAGCCAGTAGTGACAATGAGTAGAAGTTACAAAGAGTTGCATTTAGACTTACTCTAAGGAACGATTTCTTAATAATAAGGGCTTGCTAAAAGCAAAATGCACTGAGTTCCCATTCATTAGGAGTTGCTAATCAAAGACTGAATTATTACTTGTTAGGTATGTGGTAGCAGAGATCCCCAAATCAGTTACTACAGCTTAAACTAGATGGTCCTGAATCCCTTCCAGTTCTAAGACTCTGATTCTTTATAATAACATGCACATGATAGGTTAAAAAAATCAACTTTGGTTAAAAAAATAAGCACTTCACAAGTGAAAAATGGTATTTAGACAGATAGATGAAAGAGGAAAAAATCTTTTATGTACCAAACCAACTCTTTTCCAAAAACTGGAAAACAAGAACAATTGAGGTATGGCTAAACTGTGGCATATGAATGTGACAAAGAACTAGTACTAGAAGAAATGAGGAAATTAATTATTTAAAAACACATAGAAAATTATATAACCTAATGTATAGAAAAGTAAATAGAATACAAAGAATAATTCAAACTATAACATCAATTTATAAAAGTTAATAATTTTGAGGACTTTTACAAATTGATCAAAAATAAAATGAACAGTCTCAGGAGAACAAGTTGTACAATGACAAAAATATTGTAAAAATCAAAACAATAAATCTGTAAGAATTATAATCACTTCTTGAATTATCGTCATGAATGACCATTCATGATTCCAGAGAACCTATGAGGAAACATGCTATCCATAACAAAGATGGATTTAGATGGTGTACTGAAACAAATATTACGTATGCTGCCATTGGGAGAATTTGTTTTGCTTGACTGTGTATATTTGTAATAGCAAATTGCTTTTTGTAATTTTTTTTAATGGGGTGGGAAGAGAGAAAATAGATTTTTGTTCATTTAAAAAAAATAAAAGGCTTTACTTCAGAAGTGAGACATTGCATGCATTTCCATAAGAGGTCACTGTACTTTACTTAACTCTTTTACTGTTACAAGAGACCTCTGAAAAAGCAGGCTTAAGGTCTGTGTGTGTATGTGTTGGGTGTGTGTGTAGTAAAAACAAAATACATCAGTAAAACAGAAAGTAACAAAAAAGTTAAAATCAGAGTTGACTTCAAACTCAGTGTAAGTCCAGAGTATGACATGGGAGCCAAAAAACATTAATGTGACATCTTCACAAAGAGCTAGAGGTTCCTGGGAGAAGAAGGCACTTGTTGTTGGGTTGTTTCAGTCATGTCCAACTCTGTGAACCCATTTGGCATTTTCTTGGTGAAGATGCTGGAGTGATTTGCCATTTCCTTTTCCTGGCTGATTTTACAGATGAGGGAATCAACTCAAAGAGAGTTAAGTGACTTGCTCAGTGTCACACAGCTAGGAAGTATCAGAAACTAGATTTGATTTTAACCTTTCCTGACTCCAGGCTCAATACTCTGTGCACTGAGGTACCTAGCTGCTTCAAGAAGGATCTACTCCATTGTACTTGAGCTGTGTCAGGCCACATGTTCAGTGTTATGTTCTGTTCTAAGCAGTGTAGTTTAGGAAAGACACTCAAGTGGAGATTGTCCAGAGGAAGGCAACAGGGATGGGGAAAGACCGTGCCAAATGTGGATTTTTTTGAAGGAACTGAAAAACTCATGTGGAACATGGTAGGTATCTTCAAGTAGTTGAAGAATTGTCTTGTAGAAGAGAGATTATATTCATTCTGTTTCATCTTGGACACAGAACTAGGAACAGTGGGTGGAAGTTGAAAAGACAAAAAATTTAGGCTTAATTTTGGTCAAACTTCTTTCTAGTTAGATTTTCTAAAAGTGAAATGGAATTCCACTTCATTCCATAGGTAGTGGGTTCTTCATCACTGGAAGTCTTTGAGCAAAGTTTGGATGCCAAATTGCTAGTGGTTGTTCTTGGAGAACATTTTTGGAGTGTTGGATTGAGTTCTCTTGCAACTCTGAAAATATGGTGAAGTCTGACTCTATGGGTCACCATGGCCAGGAAATCCATCACCTGATGACCAATTATTTAATGATGAACCTCTGTACACTTAGTTAAACATTCTCTGAAGTCAGGTGGTCACCAGAACCATACCCCAAAGCCATTGAACTTTAAAAAAAAAACCTTGCCAGATCCTGGTCTCCACTGCCATCAACTTCATAACTTCAAGGTCATGTCTGTGCCATAATAAAGCTTTAGAGTAGGACTTTGGAAAAATAAAAATTAGTCATTTTGTTATTAGAAACAAGCTATAGCATATCACTATCATTGCCATTGTCACTAATCTGACCCCTTAAATACTTCTCTAGACGATGGTGATCAAACTCCAAAGTTCTACTACCTTTTCCCCATTGATTCATAGTTGAACATTTGCTTAGATGTAAGCTCTTTAGTACTTGAACTGGAGTCAAGATGACCTGAATTCAAATGTTGTATCAGAGAGTTATGACAGCTGTGTGACTGAATAATTTAACTTGTATCTGCCTTGGTTTCCTCATCTATAAAGTAAGGATAATAATAGAAGCTCCCTCCCAGTAGCTTTGTGTGTAAAACAAATTGCTATTTATATAGTGCTTTACCTACCTTCAAGGTCTAGTTGAATGTTAGGGAGATTATTATTATAGCCTCACTCCGTCCAGCTCCCCTCTACTTATCTTCCTTTTTCTGTCCTTCCCTTCCACTGTGTTTTATATTTGTCTCCCCTTTCTTTCACAATCTCTTACTCTCATGCTCTTTCCATCTTCTATCCACAGAACCTTGACGTTCAGTAAATGGCACTTCGTTCCTGGCCAAGTACCCCAGTGCTTATTAATCCTTTCCTGAAGCCTCCCAACATTATGAACAAAGAAAAAAACTTGAAATACTTTTACTCTGGTACTAATTCCATTTCCTCTTTCTGCTGCCATTATTCAACGTCCATTCTCCCTTTGAAAGTGAATCCATCCATCATTCTAGATCCTTGGTATGGTCAATTACCACCCCCCCTACCCAGGTCACTCTCCCTCCTTTCTCAATGAATTCATTACCTGGATCACAGTCTTTCCCTCTACCCAAACCCTTATAACTTAGAAATTACATATTTGCATCAATGTCCTTCAAATACCGTAACTTCAAAGTTCATCAGCCTCTACAATCCCCATGATCTTCATCTCTATTGTAGCTCACCTTTCCTGATCTTATATCTCACCGTAACATAGAATTGTTCATCTTGCATGATAATTGAAAGCTGAAGATTCTCTTTGATCCCAGTCCCCTATTCTTCCTTTAATCGCTCAGTCTTGCTTGTAATATGTTCTTTGTTATCAGCATGACTTTCATTCCTTAGTCTCTCCTTATTTTCCCAGTCCGTCACCCCTACACTGCTATGATCGTTTTTTCCTTGACTTACAATTTCAATCCTTGGAGTCAACCAGTTAAACTGCTTCATCTATATTCTATTCTTCACCTTTGACCCTCTCACCTCCTTGTCCTTGTGTCAGTCATGTCAACTGTGGGTCAACGCCACCTCTTCTACTCCTACTCCCAATAAAGTCATACAGCAGTGGATCCACTGCTAATTTTTATTATTCAATGATAAGTAGTCCCTTATTGCTACAAAGTAATCCTTTTTTTCCTTGATTGATTCATTATCATATACCTTTAAGTGGTTGTTTCATACATTCCCTCTTCTTCTTAAGCCACATTTCCAACTCTGCTTCCATAGGAATAGTTATTGAAGGAACTGGGAATGGTTAGCAGAGCGAAGATGAGGGAGAGTGCTCTGTGTGTGTGGGGAGGGGGAGATTAACTTTCAAGTAATTGAAAGAGGGATTTGGTTTGTTGTATTTGATCTCAGAAGACAGAAGAAGGAGCAAAGGGTAGAGGTTCCAAAAAGTAAATTTAAACTTGCTGTTGTGGAAAACACCTTTTCTGGCAATTGTAGCTATCCAAAAGTGGAATGTTTTGCTTTCTGATTCATTGCCATTATTTTCTTCTTTTTGCAGGTCTCCATGTAAAGCCTGAATGATCACTTGTCATGTGTATTTTTAGTAGAGATTATTGAATGTGTTTTCCATTGGCTTTTCCATTTAGTGTTTTCCATTTAACAAATTTTAAAAATAAAGTGATACAAATATACACGCATATGCCAAAGAACATATTCAAAGGCATCATCCATCCAGAGATTGTTCTGAATGAGAGCACACACTCATATTTTTCTTTTGCTTAAATTGTCATGATTGTATAATAACTGAATGAAGTATTGTTCCACTTTACACATTCTTTAATGTAATTAAGAATATGATAAACACCTCCTCCCCATTAGTTAACTCTTACTAAACTGTGGCCACTGAAAATATGGGGCTTCCATATGCATTTTAGTAAAAAGATGTGGTTATTTAAAAAAAAAAACTCATTCATTTTATTCCTTCATTGAAAAGTATTTTAAGCTTAGGACCCTCAAATAAGTTTGCATCAAGTACAATTTTTAGACATAACAATTTGTTTTGTCTTTAGCCTTGTATGATATGTAGGTAGTATAAAGTTCCAGATGTACACTTAATGATCATGGAATTATTTTAATTGGTATAATGAAGAATTGAGCTTTGTTCCTACATTCAGGAGACATTACTTTTCTTTCATGGGTTTAGGTATCAGGTAAAAATATGGGCTATTAAATGCATCCTGAAAATGCTGGCCATGAAAGAAGATTGTGTTTTGGATTATCAGGAGAATCATCAATTTGGGAGTATCAAGTAACATATCCACTGAGTTTCTTCTGTAGCATAATGAAGCTGTTTATATGGCTTCCTATGGAAAATGTCAGTTAGTAAGGCAATTACGTGGAACCCTATCAAACTGAAGAGGAAAACACAGACTTTAAGTAGGGAAAGACTGGTATAATATCATTGGGAACTATTTTTTAAACTGAACTCTTTTTCTGCTTCCATTTGTGGTTATTCTTTTTCATTAAAATAACACATACGGAAAATATAGAGGATTTTGTATACCTTCTTCAGATCATCTTTACTTCCTAAAGTGCTTCTAATGTTAAAAATAGATGGCCCAATAGCTGAAACGTCTCCATCTCCACTTGCTACTATCGTTTGTAGAAATTGAAAGGGACTTTTCTTTTTAACTTAAATTTAAAATTTTAATTTGTTGCAGTGAAAGGGGAAATTAATATAAACATGTTGAGTATATTGAATGCCTAGGCGTTCAACAGCCTGGAAGCTTTTAGACAAATACTCAATTGTGCTCTTGTGATATTGCCATAGGGATATGGAATCCACACTAAATTATTTTCCGTTCTCAAAACTCTCCCACTTAACTCTATAACGATGAAATGTTTATTACAAATGACTTTAAATATATGTTGCATTTGCTTTTGTGTTCCACTATCACTGCTGCACATTGCTATAAATTGCTACTCTTGCCTTCTTTATAATTGTTATAACTTTTTAATTGTTGATGTTTTGATTAAAACATTTATTTTATCCAATAAAACTCAGTTACTAATTTCCATAATATGTAGCCTCTACATTACTCATTTAATATCCTCTAAATATGAAGGCTGTAGGAGGGTAAAGTGCTAGTATTAATTGTGCTATAGAGGTGCTTTTTATAAATTGTTTCATTCACCTGAATCAAGTAATTCTTTCTCTTCAAAGTCCATTTTCTCCACCTCCTCACATTTTATTCCAACAGGCTCTTCAGAAAGAAAGTCAGCAGTAAATGAAAATTGTTACTGTCTTCAAAATCGAATTGACCCATGTTGAATACTTTAGTGTCTCATGATTTTGGTTTGTCAGAGAGATAAACCAGCTGGTCCAAATTGTTTTACTCTAAAGGCCACCATGTTTATGTGGTTTGTAAGTATACTACCTTCTTCTCTGGGCACTATTCTTATGGAACAGAGATTATGTCAATTCAGAATAACACTCAGCGACATCAATCTCATTTGTAGTCACTGACATTCAAAATATATAGCAGATCAGGCCACTTTTCTGTTGCTCACAGGTAGACAAAAAACAGCAGATCCTTACTTCACAGTCATTACTCTTTTGGGAAGACAAAGACAGAATATGACTTTTTTTGTTGTTTTGAATGGATGGACATATACACATACATACACAAACATGTGCACATACCAGGTTAATTGGATAGTAGATCACAGATATTGAATATTAGGGAGTTCCTGGTTTGACATGGTCACATGCAAACATTCTGACTATGAAATCACAAAGTTCTCAAGTAGTATCCTCTCTTAGTCAGTGCACCAGATATGAATCAGAACTCAACGAGGTCTCAGCAAAACAAATTTTGGGCAAAATCAAAGAAGTTAAAATTCAAAGAGATAAATGTAAAGTCACACGCTTGAGTTGAAATAATCAATGTTGTAGGTATCAGATTGGGAAGAGTTACAAAATTTTGACAATAGTCTATGTTGGAGGGGTTCTTATGTTTTCTAGGCTGATCCATGTGTTATAGTTGGATCCAGAGATTAGGATTATATTGTAGGCATAGAATTCACCAAGGACAGAGAGATCTCTTTACTTCTTATCAGACTTCTATAGCACAATGCTTGAGGGTGTCCTCTGTTGCCAGCCTTTATGTACTTTGTTGACTCAAGGATACCAGCATTAAGCATCATGAAACCAACCTGAATTGGTGACCAGTTTTGGTCAGGTCATGTTCCAACTCTCTGATATGACTTTTATAACTTTTGTGCCTATAAATGTTTGTCTGAATCTCTTTATTTCCCCGTGGAGATAACAGCATTTACATATGCAGAATGTCTCACTGGTATCTGGAAAGAGTCAATTCTCTGCAAAACTGGGAAATAGAGGAGTTTATAATCACTGTTGCATTTTTATATCTTTTTGTCCCATCATAACACTCCTTCTTTCCCTTCAGGCACATAATAACCTCTTGATCTTACTCTAAATTTATTTTTAGTAAAGGATCTGAGACTTACTCATACAGTAGTTGAAGCATAATACCTGATAATGAATTAGTCTCTTCTTTCATGGAAATCTTTATTTTCACAGGGATAAGAGATTTAAAATCAAAGCTGAACTATTCACCATCTAGATGGTGTGGTCATCCATTCTTCTGAATATAACTAAGCCTGGTTCTACTTTTGCTCATTCTGGTTTTTTTTTTTTAAATGGGAGATAGCATCATCATAACTAAGGTTTTTGTTCAATATTTATTCATTCACAAATCAAACATTTAAGTAAGAAATTGAGGGTTTGGGAGCAGTTTACAGAGATACTATAAGATTTGATCTTTACCCTCAAAGTATTTAAAGTCTTCTCTAACTTCTATAACTATAGCTATATATATATATATGTATATATATGTATAAAATGCAATATATAAAACAAGATATGCAATAAACTTCATTTAAAGCCTTCAAACCTATCTCCTGTTTGTCCGAGTTTCACCTTTATTCTCAAGTTTTTAAGATATTTCTAGGTGAATACCTAAAATGAGATATTTTAATATCCAGCGAAATTGAGGTACAAACATCTGGAAGATTCTTCTAAACTGCTCCAATCACTGATACATGCTTCTATTCTCATGAGATAGTGGGATTCATTTTCATAGGTACATCAGATTCTTCAGAATTTTATTGCCAAATGACTATTACTCCTTCCCACTTTTTCAACACTGGTACATTTGTAGCCTGCCTTTTATCATTGAAAGAACTTCAGCATTTTGTGTTGAAATAAAGCTTTATTTCCCATGGCATAATGAAAAATTTTCCCTGTGGGTGAGTAAATGAGTTTGGTTTTTAGGAAATTATCAAAGGCCTTCGAAGAATCTTCTGCTTTTCTACAGATTGCAGTTTATTTATGCCATTGCATGAAAAAACTTGAAAATTTCACTGTTCTGTCTGTTTTAATTATATCCTTATTATATTGTGGAATAGAAATAATAGAAATACTGTGCTAAGTTTTCAGTGCCACAGTTTGAGAAAGAGATTACTAGAATGGTAAGGGTCTTGAGATCATGACATATAGGGATCATTTGTAAGAATTGGGATTTAGCCCTCAAAGAAAAAAAATATGGAGGGTCGTGTAGTTGTTTTTAAGGTTTTAAATGGCTGGCTCATGGAAGAAGGATTAGAATTGTTCTGTTTGGGCTAGGAGGCAGAATTCTGAAGTAGCAAAGAGGGCAATTTAGGCTTGCCACAAGGAAGACCTATATAATCACATTATCTCAGACATTCTGAATATTCTCTTTAGGGCCCATCTAGTCCAATTTATGTGCAAAAAAGAATAGCAGGTCCATCAAGTGATCAGAAAATCTTTGTTCAGAGTCAAGGAGAACCTGCTACCACTCAAAAAAAGTCCATTTTTTTAAGGAAGGGTTTTTTGGTTTTTGTTTTTTACTTCAAGTCTCTATTACCCTCTTTGAAACTTGTCCCTGTTACTTCTATTTGTGCCCTTTGGGGTCAAAAAGAACAAATTCATCCCTCTTCCAAATGACAGCCTTCTTGTTTTCCCTGAGTCTTTTCTTCTCCATGATTTTACATCCCAGCTCCCTCCAACATATTCTCATATAGCGCAGATATGACATTCTTCCCCATCCGATTGCTCACTTCTGGAGACTTGTTAGCCCATCAGTGTCCCAGAAGATTTCATTGCCTAGCACTGAACAACATGCTTCCCATGAATTAGAGCTGTCCAAGCAGTGTAATGAGCTACCTTGAGAGAGAGTAGGTTTTCTCTCAATGGAGGTCTTTGAGCAAAGGTCAATGGCCACTTTTCAGGAATGATGTAGAGGGAATTCTTGTTTAGATAGAGATTATACTACATGGCCTTTGAGGTCCCTTAAAACACTGACATTCTTGGACTCAGTAACAAAACTCTTATATTCTTATAGGTTTCCTCTGGCACCATGATTTCTATAATTATCCTCAGCCTTTTTTTTTTCAAATTATATGATTTATTACAAGCACCAGTCACTGTCCTTAGCAACTTCAAAGAAGATGAAAAAAGTCTCTGAATTTAGATACTTCTGAAGAGTTAAATTTTAACAGTTAAGCAATCACATGCCATCTAACATATAAATAGATAAGTGTTTTGTGACTAAAAATCTTTTAATCTTGATAGACTTTTATTTATATGAAAAGAAGTATCTTGAAATATGGAAGAATATTTTTAATCCATGCTTTGTAAAAGTTTCCCATTTTACCTTACCTTAGCTTCATAAGGAACAGTATTCTCACAAATCTCCAGGATTATACAGCATTTAACACTCTGGGTTTTGGCCTTAGTCACCTCTGTCTAAATTCAAGACCATATTGGAGCATAATGCATGACAAAAGGTATACATTTGAAGTAGGAGTGGTGTAGTGTAAAGAGTCTTATTCTGGGAATTGGACAATGTGAGATTCGACTTCCAGCTTGAGCAATATCTATTTGCATCATGTTAAATGAGTAAGGTTTAATATCTTTGGGTTATTTTTTTGGTTTATTTTTTCATCTTTGATCTAAAATATTCAGTTGTATTAATGAATGGTATAGTAGAAAGAGCAGCTGACTGGATTCTAGTTTTGCTTCTTACTTAACTCCATTTGTACCCTTGGAAAAATCACTTCATTTCTCTCAGACTGTTTCCTTTCACTGCTTCTCCACTGTCACACTACAGAGTCTCAAAACAGTCAATGTTACATTATCTTATGCAGTACTACATGCACTGATGAAAATCGTGATTTTCACCAGATACCAATTTCTATAGATTCACAGAACAAGGAATATACGAACATTTGACAAAGTTCCCCAAGTAAGTCAACAAGCTAAAAAGCATTTTCCAAAGTACACAAGCATCCCTGCTAGCCTTGTAACACTTCTTCCAATCCATAAGAAAAAAAGAAAAAAGAACACAGATAAAGAAAACTGGCTTCCATCTCCTATACAAACCTGGTCCACACTGAGCTTTCCAAATTGTGAAAACTGTCCCTACAGAGACTGAGGACCTGGGATCAACTTTTTTCTCAAATGAGAAGACTGTCCAAAGTGGAAATTCTTCCAAGGCTCTGAATGTAACACAAACTACCCTGGTCCTCACTGTCTGAAGACTGATTATGTCACATTTCAGCTCTTTTCTCTAGGGTTCTTATGAAGACTGAATGGGGATTGTCCAGGTTCTCTGTCATTGACTCTAACCCCTACCAATAGTATTTTCTCATTTGTAGTATATTAGCCTCCTGTACCCCAATTCCATTAGCCACTAATAGATTATCTTTTACATAGGCATGTTTACTTCAAAAGATGTAGTTGCAGATATACAAACTTAATCTCCTTCCCAATGGAGGTATTAGGTTCACAACTTAGCTCATTTCCCATAGAACACAACCAATTCCAAGTCCAGAAATCCCTCAGGCTTGAGTCTTAGGTACCCTGGTTTCTCAAGGGTTCTATGCTGGGCCAGCCTCACCACACCACCAGCAATCCCGGCACTAAGGTCTCCTGGCTCTAATTCTTGGTCCCATGAGGATAATGGCAGAACAGAAATAAGAGCCATTTTTCTGAGCCAGTGTAAAAGAGAGGGAGCAGAGGAAGGGAAATTATTCCCTTATCACTTCTTCAGTTCATGACCTACATGTTGTAGGTGACAATGAGAGACAGAGATTCAGTGGGTGAACTGGAATCTTCACTCTCTGGATGTAGTAGATAAGAATTTCCAAAAAACAAAAACACAGCAAAACAAAAATCCCAACAACTGTCCCCTCCCTCAAAAAAACCCAACAACAACCAGATGAGTCTTGACAGTTTAAGATGTAGGCAACTAATCAAAGGAAGCTACCCCAATTCACATCGTGAGAGATGAAGAGGCTTCCATTTAGGCAATCTAGCTATGCCCCAAAGGACCCTCAAGGGCACCTCCTTGTTAGGAGAACTGGGCATGTCTAGATTAGCCTAGGTTACCACTATATATTAAGCACTTAATATGTGCCAGGCACCATATTGGTCATTAGAAATACAAAGAAACAAATGAAATCTATCCTGCCCCAAAGGAGCTTACATTTTGTTGAAGACACCACATCTTTGTCTCTTTTTCTCTGTTTTAGTTTCTCTCTGTCTCTACCCCCGGCCATGTAGAGGAAATAGCAGCAATGTAGTAAAAGTAAAGATATTGTTGAAAATGAACACTCACCTTGTGAAAGAGTTTAGAGAGTGATAGAATCTTAGGAACCCAAAGCCAGAACAAGGCTCAAATGCCATTTAGTTCACCCCTGATCATTCACATTAATTTCCAACCCAGTTCAAATACTAGTATTTCTTATGATCTATGTGACTAAGCACTCTCTCTATAACTCAAATTTCATATCTCTGAAATAAGAGAATGGCTTTACATGTCTTCTAAGGGCCCACCTAGCTTAAAACCTGTGATCCTTTGGTTTCTAAGTTTCTCAGCTTAAAATGTTATGATTGGTCAGTCAACAGTAAGTCATTAACAAGCATTTATTAAGCATTTATTGTGTGCCAGACACTGTACTAAGCTCTGAAGATAAGAATGGAGAAAACAGTTCCTTTTCTCAGTTGACCATTGCTTGCATTATAATGAGGGATAGATGGCCAACAGGATGATGATAATGAGGCCATTGGGGGAAATAGTACCAGGCTTGTATTTTGACAAGGGGTAATTAGCAGTAGGATAGGAGATCAAGGAATTCAAAGATAGAGGGTAGTGTAGAGTTGAATTGATTAATCTGGATGACAAGAAAGGGAAGACAGGAAAGTATAGACAGTATAGAGGTGATGACATAGGAAAGAACTAAGGGTTAGAAAGCGTGGGGTAATAGTGAGGATGAAGACCAGGATTTGAAGTCATAAGGCAGAAGGAAATATAGAATGAAGAAATATGATAAGATAAAAGAATTGCAGAGTTTGTGAATAAGGGCATGGAACACTTTGGGTGATAACAAGATCAAGGATATCTTTGTGTAGTTAAGGTTGAGTGGAGATGTGGCTCATGAGAATTGAGTAGATTGAGAAAATGAGAAGTTAGGCTATTTGAGGAACTATATGCATATACATAATACATACATATATGCATATATGTATAATTCTCTAGTGTGAGGGCAGGAGAAAGAGAGAAAAACTGTGAACTAGACAATGAACTCATTGAAGAAGGAAGTAGAACATCCTGGGGTTCAGTGATTAATTTGCATTGGACAATTAATTTGGATAGTGTGAACTATAAAGAAGAAGACATTGCTTAGTAAAAAAAAAAAAAAGGAGGAGCTAGAAGTGGAATTGAAGAGCTAGGAATATTTCATTTCCCCCACTACAATTGGTGACTTGTATGCAAGGACATATAGTACCAGAAAGAGCGGAGACAAAAAACAATGTCGTTAAGGAATCATGTCTCAGTGAGGTTTAGAGATCAAAGGACTGAGAAAGGAAGAAAGGTGAAAGGAAGTTTGTTCATTATGGAGTAGGCATTCCAGTGCAACACGTGGGTAGTTCTGGACTGGAATATTATAGTGGTAGGATTGAATTTGATATTCCTAGTATTTACATCTTTCATGACCCTATTGGTCTAAATAAGTATGTGATAAAATCCATTTAGGGAACAACTAACGTTATTCCTTTTGGCATGGATGTTAACCATTGATTGACTGAAGCAGTTTCTCATATAGTCTAGTCTTACAAAACTCTCCTGGTTACCCTGGGAGTCCCTTGGAATCTTGGACAGACTTCAAACTTTCAAGACAAAGCACCATAGAAATGTGATTTATAAGGCAGATTATTTGAGACTGTGACTGTGTACAGAGTTGCTTCATTAGCTTGTGGCCAAGTCTTGTAGAGATCTTGAAATGCATAGGAGCTTAGATTATTAGAAATAGAAGGGTTCGGGGGGGCGGAGCCAAGATGGCGGAGTAGAAGGACGCACATTTACGAGCTCCGAGCCCACAACCCATGGAATTGAGGTAAAAGGAGATCCCCATAAATTCTGAATCTCTGCAGGGGGTGCATAAACATAGGGGAAGAGATTTCCGTTCCACTGAACCCTGGAGAGCTGTCCCCGGGGTCCATCGCACCCTGGAAAGCGGACCCCACCCCCACCCCTGGCCGCGGCCCCAGAGAAGCTGACCCGAGCAGACTTCAGAGAGGAAAGCTCCGGGGGAAGCTCCGGCAGCCGGGAAAGTTCCTCCGCCCACAGAAGCTGCAGGTCAGTAAGAAAGAAGGCTGCGATAGGGGAGGGGAGCGGAGCCTCTGTGACTCGGGCCCCCTCGGGAGGAAGCGGCAGCGGCAGAGACGGGGGCAGGGAGCGGCGGAGGCAGAGGCGTGGGCGGGCGGCTAAAGCGGCAACGGCCCGGGACTCAGGAATCCCCCAGCAGCAGGTAGGATCTTCAATACTGAAGGTCTTTCCAACCTGAGGGAGCCGAGCAAGGGAGACGGCCCTGCCCCCACCCTGCTCTACTGCTGAACGCCTCTGAATAAAACCCCCAAGGGAGCTGAGCACAGCAGGCGGGGCCCCCCACCCCGCCCCCACCCGCTCCATTCCTGAAAGTCTCTGCAGGAAGCCCCTGAGGGCCCAGGCTTAGGAGGCGGCCCTACCCCCACCCCTGCGCCAGAACTAAAGCTTGCCGCGGGAAAGCGCATTTGAATCTCAGAGGCCAAGCACTAGCTGGGCGGATCCAGGCGGGGGTGGAAAGGAATCTCAGAAGTCAAGTAACTGGCTGGGAAAATGCCTAGAAAGGGGAAGAAAAATAAGACTTTAGAGAGTTTTTTCCAACAAATGCAAATGATCCCGACCTTCGGATCTGATGGGGAGGACGAGAACGTATTTTTCCCATCAGGGAAAGATGTGGAGGGCGGGGCCTCAGTACCCCAGACACCCCAGGGGGGTGTTGGGTGGGCTCAGGCCTTGGAAGAGCTTAAAAAGGATTTTGAAAAGCAAGTTAGACAGGTGGAGGAAAGACTGGGAAGAGAAATGACAAAGATGCAAGAAGAGTATGAAAAAAAGGTCAATATCTTGGTAAAGAAGACCCAAAAAAATGCTGAGGAAATTAACACCTTGAAAAATAGGCTCACTCAATTGGCAAAAGAGGTTCAAAAAGCCAATGAGGAGAAGAATGCATTCAAAAGCAGAATGAGCCAAATGGAAAAAGAGGCTCAAAAGCTCACTGAATTTAATAGTTCTCTCAAAATTAGAATGGAACAGATGGAGTCTAATGACTTTATGAGAAACCAAGAAATCACCAAACAAAACCAAAAGAACGATAAAATGGAAGAGAATGTGAAATATCTCATGGGAAAAACAACTGACCTGGAAAATAGATCAAGGAGAGACAACTTAAAAATTATGGGACTACCTGAAAGCCATGATCAAAAAAAGAGCCTAGACATCGTCTTGCATGAAATTATCAAGGAAAACTGCCCTGACATTCTAGGACCAGAGGGCAAAATAAGTATTGAAAGAATCCATTGATCACCACCTGAAAGAGATCCAAAAAGAGAAACTCCTAGGAACATTGTGGCCAAATTCCAGAACTCCCAGCTCAAGGAAAAAATCTTGCAAGCAGCTAGAAAGAAACAATTCCAGTACTGTGGAAATACAATCAGGATAACCCAAGATCTAGCAGCTTCTACATTAAGGGATCGAAGGGCGTGGAATAGGATATTCCAGAAGGCAAAGGAACTAGGACTCAAACCAAGAATCACCTACCCAGCTAAACTGAGTATAATACTTCAAGGGAAAATATGGTCTTTCAATGAAACAGAGGACTTTCAATCATTCTTAATGAAAAGACCAGAGCTGAAAAGAAAATTTGACTTTCAAACACAAGAATGAGAGGAAGCATGCAAAAGTAAACAGCAAGGAGAAGTATTAAGGGACTTACCAGAAATGAACTGTTTGCATTCATACAGGGAAGGACAATATTTCTAACTCTTAAAACTTTTCAGTATCTGGGTGGTTGGTGGGACCACACATACACATGTACACGCATGCACACACATACACACATGCATTCACATGCAGAGACAGAGAGCACAGATTGAATTGAATAGGATGGGACCATACCTTAAAAGAAATTAAGGTAAATGGTGAGAGAGAAATGTAGTGAGAGGAAAGAGGGGGAAATGGAAGGGGGTGCCTATATGTCATTTAAGAGGCAAGTAGGAGATGTTTTTAGTGGAGGGAAAAAGAGGAGAGCTGAGGAAAAAAAAACCAAACAAACAAACAAAAGTTTACCCTCATCACATTTGACTAAACGAAGGAGTGAAATGCACACTCATTTTGGTATTGAAACCTATCTTACAGTATTAGAAAGCGGGGGAGAAGGAGATATTGGGGGGGGATGATGGAAGGGAGGGCAAAGGGAGGAGGGAGTAATTGAAAGTCAACACTTGGGGAGGGACAGGATCAAAGGACAGAAGAGAAACAATGAGGGGCAGGTTAGGAGGGATGGCAATTCAGTTAGTCTTACACAACATGACTATCAGGGAGGTCATTTGCAAAGCTACACAGATATGGCCTATAATGAATTGCCTGCCGTACCAAAGGGAATAGGTGGGGAGGGAGGGATGGGGAGAATTTGGAACTCAAAGTTTTAGGAACAATTGTTTAGTATTGTTGTTGCAACTAGGAAAGAAGACATACAGTTAATGAGGAATAGAAAGTCATCTGGCCCTACAGGAGAAAAGAGAAGATAGAGACAAGGGAAGGAAGGGATGACAGAAGAGAGGACAGATTGGTGATAGGGAAAATTAGATTGCTTGGGGTATTGGGGTGGGGGGAGGGGAGAAAAGGGGAGAAAATTTGGAACCCAAAAATTTGTGAAAATGAATGTAAAAAGCTAAATAAATAAATAAAAAAAAAGAAAAAAAATGACAATCCTAAAAAAAAAAAAAAAGAAATAGAAGGGTTCTTAGAAGAGCTAGAGTGCCCTAGAGAGTTTACCACATCTTCGATCATCCAGCCTCTTTCAGTCATGAGTGATTTGCTGGTCTCACAAGGAATTCCCCAAAATGTTTGTTGAACAGCTCTAACTATTGAAAATATTTTCTCCCTCTTGTTGGGTCAAAAGTATCTCCCTGTAACTTTTACACAGGGGTTCTAATTGTGTCATTGGAGACTATGCTTAATCAATGTTCTGCATGGTAGCACTTTAGATCCTTGATAACAGGAATGTACATCCTCCCGTTCCCCAGCTCACCAGCTTATCTTCTATATTTTCTCCAAATTAAACATCCCCTATTTTGTCTAAGTCTTTGTACTGCTTTTCTCACTCTAGTATTTTAGGAAGTAGGGATTGTTTCTTTTGTTTTGGGCAAATCATAAGATTTGCTCTAAAATCTAGAGCCAGAAGAGACCATAGAGTTCATGCAATCTATCCTTCTTATTTTACATGTGACAAAGCTCAATATTCTTTCTTATTATATTTTAGAATATGGGTTGCTAACATTTAATTCTTCAGTAATTCAGGATTTATAATTTGATCAGTGTTGGTCCTGCCTCCACTGGTGCAGGCCCTGCCTCCACTGGTGCAGGCCATAATCCTTCTATACCTTGATAGATATTCTTTAAGAGTTTTGATAAGTGAAAAAATGAACTTCAATCCTTGATGGCAAAGTCTCTGATAATTAGCTCCTCTGAATTCAATAAAGCTAGTTCTCAGATAAGAGTTATGCAGTCCATATCTGGACCAGCGAGCTCTCAAAGGTATGATTATCAAGAGCCTATGACTTACTAGGATTGTTTAAAAAGAACCTCATTTCTCTCAGGAATTTGAGGTTTTGGTTTGTAACATTATGCAATGAAGATCTTCTTTAATGAGTTTACCCACCTCAGTTACTAAAGGTGTTGAACTTCTGTTGTTGTCTACAAATGGCACAAATATGGGACATTGTAGATGCTATGGGAGATGAGAATTTTTTTTCCTTAGGTTATTTGTATGACTTCTTTAAATAAATTCTTAAAAATTCAAAGAAATTTGTGATCTCTTCAATTTCTGTGTGCCTTCTAATGTGATTATTCCCCATCATTTTTTTCATCAAACCAATCTTGGTGTTTGTGAGTGTTCTGACCCAGATGAACAAATTCAGTGCTGTACACCAAATCTCTGAAAACTGCCCGCTCCTTTTCTGCTTCACTGTTGCCAACTGTTATTTGGCTCAACTTTTTGCTCAGAGTGGGGATCTAATTTGTTGACATTAATTCTTCTGGTAGTCATTTTGCCTTGGGGGCGGCACTTTTGATGAATGCAAATATTTAGCTTGGAAAGAATAAGTCTATGATCAGTCCAGCACTCTGCACCACATATTGTCTTTGTCACTCTCACATCTTGTCTGTCTCTTCTCCTTACAGTCACATAGTCTATTAGATGACAATGTTTGCTGTGAGGGTGCATCTGTGAAATTTTATTGCATTTAGGTAAACAGAAAACAGTGTTGGTGATGAGAAAGTCATGAGATGCACAAGTCTTTAGCAGTAAATGACCATTGGTGTCCAACTCCATTCCTCCCTGGGACTCCCTGCCAAGTCTTATAGTCTAAGCCTTCTCTAGCATTAAAGTCACTCAGAATTACAAGCTTGTTCTCTTTTGATGCATTGAAGATAAGGGTCTCCAGGTCTTCATAAACTTTTCATTGACCTCATCATGATCAGAGTTCGTCATGGTGGGAGCATAGGCACTGAGGATGGTAGCATAACATTTTCCTGTAAGTGGCAATCACATTGTCATGAGCCTCCTTTTGTCAGGCATACCAGTTTTTCTGACTAGATTAGTTTTTATTGCAAAACCTATGCCAGCTTCACTGAGGCCACTCCAGAAAAATGTGTATCCAGTTCCTACTTCAGTAAGCTGGCCTTCATTTACTACCCTTGTTTCACTCAGCACTGCTATTCTCTTGCAACAAGAGCAGTTCATCTTTCTGGTCTACTGGATTTTGTGTTGTGTATGAGTATGCACATGTTCCATGTGCTGATGGTGAGTGGAATCATTTTTGCAGATGTTTTTGTACATTTTCTTGTGTTTCGACAGCAGAGTGGGATTCCCTACCTGCCATGGTAATCAGGCCAGGTTTGGGTAAGCAGATGATTTTTAGGACACCTTTTCTAGCCCCCTTCCTCACACCAGGAGGCAAGCAGTGCTGTCCTTAAAAGCCTGCTCAGACACCCAGGGAACTGCCGAGTCCCATTGCTGCTTCCAGTGAGAAACAACCCTATGACCGGAGCTGCCTATGTGCAGGGTTGTGGCTACAATTTCCAGTGTATCTGCACCTCCTGCTTCATCACTTGCTTGTCACCACAAGACTTTGAAATATAATAATAAAATGGGTGATGTCTTTTGATTTGCACATAAATTAGATTTAAGTGAGGCAGAGTTGCACAAGTTGTCACCCTCACTCTCTTCTTCAGAGTCATCATAGTACGGTGGCAGGAGAGAATCAGGTGATAACTCAGGATGCAGAAGATGACTGACATCTAAGGTCTAAGCCCTCTAGTTGCCTTCATGGCCATTGGAACAAATTGTTCTCATCTGCCCATTCCACCAGAGTAAGCCTTCACATGCTTGGGGTAGTCACCCCGCTAACTCACCAAAGGGTTTGAGACCCCTTGGTTACCCAAACCTGGTTTGGCCTGGCTCTTTAAATGGTTTACCAGGGTGTGACCACTGCACATGCTGCAGCTTCTTGAAGTCACAGATGAGAGATGGCCATTGACCATTTATCTCAGGTTGCAGTCAGTCCCTTCCTTGCTGAAGTTCCAAATGAAGAAGAGGTTTTGAGGGCCATTAGGCTCCTTTCATGTGGCAAAGCACCTGGTGCTGATTCTGTTCCAGCTGAGATTTACAAGGTAGGGGGACATTGTTCATACAAAAGCTGACTGAAATTTTCCAGATTATATGGCAAGAGGAGGTTGTCCCCCAGGAGTTAAAGGATGCCTCCATTGTCCATCTCTATAAAGGTAAAGGGAATAGATTATCCCACAACAACCACAGGGTGGTCTCTCTCTTAGTCATTGCTGGCAAGATTCTTGCTAGAGTCCTCCTTAATAGGCTGATCCTTCACATGGAAGATGGTCCTCTATACCTGAGAGCCAGTGTGGCTTTAGAAAGGGGTAAGGAACAGTCGGTATGGTGTTTGTTGCCCAACAACTCCAGGAGAAATGCCAGGAGCAGAACAGAGGCCTATATATGTTTGTAGATCTGACCAAGGCCTTTGACACTGTTAGTCATGAGGGCCTATGAAAAATTATGTCAAAATTTGGTTGCCCAGAGTTCATCAGTATTATATGTCAGTTTCATGATGGCATGTTTGCCCAGGTTCTGGATAGTGGATGATGCTCTCATGCCTTCCCAGTCACCAACGGAGTGAAGATTTTGAAGATTACCTGACAGGATAAGGTACCAGATATACAAGTCCTTGCTCGAATTAAACTGCCAGTCATTCAAACTATGCTTCAGAGAGAGCAACTCCGAAGGTCTGGCCACGTTGTTTGGATGCAAAATGTACGCTTACCAAAAAGACTATTTTATGGAGAACTCATATGGGGCAGGTGATCAGATGGTGGTCAGAAGTGATACAAAGACACTCTCAAGGTCTCTCTCAAGAACTTTGGATTTGACTGTGCAACATGGGAGACACTGCCACAGGACTGCTCAGCATGGCATGCCCACATCAGAAAGGGTGCTGTTCTTGATGAACAAAGCAGAATTGAAACAACACAAAGGAAACATAGATGCACAAATTTGGAGTAACCACCCCAAATATTCACACGAACTATTTGTGCCCAATCTGTGGTAGAGCATCCCAAGTTTGTATTGGTCTGATCAACCACAGTCAGACTCACTGAAACTTCACTTTATCATAGTGGTGCCATTTTGGTTCTCTTCGAGAATGAATGATGACACCCAGTGTGATCATAACTTATCCTAACTTGTCCATCCTGTGCAATTCTTTGCTGATGTTCTAACATAGTGGAAACCTTCCCCAGTTTTTTGTTGCCTTGAGAAATACTTAATTTTTTTCAAATGAACCACTATGTAGTCATACTTGCTCCATCATGTAATTGTGTAATTGAATATTTGAGCTCAACTGAAGGACTTCAGATTTTGTTAGATTTTTGGACCCAATGTACTAGTCTATTTTGATTTTTAGGATCTTCACTATCTCATTCAATATATTATTCAGACTTTACAATATCCTGATATTTTTAATAATCAAAAGCATGCAAAATAATTGGCTAGATGTTAATGATAATGGAGCCGAGAATAGATTTCTGGGGCACTTAACTCTGGATACTGTCCTTTACATTGACGTTGAACCATTCACTACTGACCTTAGGAGCCAGTAATTCAGCTAATTCCAAAAAATTGAGGTCACATGTCTCTATGCTGTTCACATAAATAATATGAGAAATTTTGCCAGATGCTTTGATGAAATCTAAATAAAGAAGATCTATGATAATTCCTTGACCTATCAATATAGTAGTAACTATTCTGATTACTTGTAAAGTCTTTCTGTGATGAACTGTCATGGTACAGATTCTTAAAGTCCTCTGCCCTCCAAACATAATATCTGGCATGCTCTACAGAGTTGAAAAGGACTTAAATATATGTCAGATTAAGTCAACTACTCAAAAGTCAATTTTACCTAAGTACAAATATAAATAAATGCAAAGATACTCTTCATCAACAATAGGTTGGTTCATTGAATAATAAACTACAAACAGCAAACTACACAGAAAACTACAAAACAAAGAAAAGTAGCTTTCTGGGGATGTTCTTTTGTACTTTTGTATTTGCTATACTTTTTCATTAGATTTTTGTAAAAGCTAATCTATTCCAATTAGTTCATTGATATTAGGGATATAATAATTGGCTAGATGATTTTGGGGGAATCACCCTGGATGGGGATTTTTGATTGAAGTATCAGCAAACATAATACCTTAGGGTTACCCTGAGACCCTGAGGGCAGAAGTAGTTGGCATTCTCTGGGGACCCAGCCTACCAATAGGAGGGAGTATTAGGGAGCGGCAATAGAGATGGAGTAGTAGCAGTAATAGCAGCAATAATAATAGCTAATATTTATTTAGTACCTATTGTGTGCCAGGCACCATGCTGAGTACTTTATCTTCATTATTTCTTTTTATCTTCACAACAGCCTTGCAATATAGGTGCTATTATTATTCTGATTTTAAAGCTGAGGAAACTGAGGCAAATAGAAGCTAAATGAATTTCCCAGGGTCACATAGCAAAGAAGTATCTGAGGCTGGATTTAAACTCAGGTCTTCCTGACTCCAAAGCCGGTGTTCTATCTGCTATGACACTTAGCTTGGTGTCACAAAGACCTGAGTTCATATTCTACCTCTGATATATACTAACTGTGTCACTTAATTTCTCTCTGCTTCAGTTTCCTCATCTGTAAAATGAGGATATTCAACTCAATGACTTCTTAGGTCTAATTCAACTCTAAATCTATGACCCTCTATCGACCCACCTCTGAGAGTGAACGAAGAAGGAAGCTTCATGTAAAGACCTATTATCCTGGGATTGTTTGGGATTGATTATGTGAACTTTTGAAGGATAGTTGCTCTCTTAGTTTTTCCTATTGTAGCATTGTTCTTATTTCAAAGATCATTCTCTCTGCAAGAAAAGAAAAAAAAATCAAAGGAAGTTGAGTTATTCTGCCTTCTGCTCAGAGTCCCTGGTCATCCTGCCATCCATCTTGAGCAGAGTTTCTATTTACTATCTATAGCCTCCAAAAGCTTTTTTTATTGTTCTTCACGTTTTCAGCCAGTTTCAGTTCATTTTAAACTTCAGTATTCTTAACACTACTCTTAGAGTACTTTTTGAATTAATCACTAGTTACTTGCCTTTGCTTCCATTGTCTATATATGTCTTTAACAATCTAAATCAGACGGTGAAGCACTGGGGTTTCCTTGTGGTTCTGTTTAGACAGCTCCATATTTTCTTCTTCATAAGAATCACTTCTGTTTATGTCTTCATAATTTCATTCTGGAGAATACCCCATCCCTCTTGGACTAATTCTCTAGCACAATATTTTACATTTAGACTATAGGATGCCTCTTATCTTTTCCATGTTTCTTTGAAATCTACTCTTTTCAAACCTATCATACATTTCAGTATATAGCCTCTTTTTCTCCATTTAATTATGAAAAAGTAAAAGATTGAGTGGAAATTTCCTCTAAGACTCTCATCATTTTTGATCACATGGGGACCACCATTTTCTCAGGCACCCAGGTTCATGTTACTTAGAATTATATTGGACTCTTTTCATTCCCTAATAATCCAAGTTGTTTCTGCTGCTGCTGCTTTTCCTTCATTCTCGAAGAGGATCCTGACATCAAGTTATAAGCAGTTTCCAAGGACTCTCACTCACACTCAAAAGCATTTCTCTCATCTGTCCCCTTCTCTACAGTTATCCTAACACCAGCTTAGGATGATCTTCTTTACTGCTTTTCTTTTATTGTCTTCCTCATTGGTTTTTCTGCTTCCATGATGACTGTAGTCAATCTTTCATCCAATTGATAGGACAGTTTTCCTAAGGAACAAGTTTATCTATATTGTTCTTTTGCTATAAAACTTCAGTGAATCTTTACTGAACCTAGAAAAAGACAAATAATTTAACTTGGAATTTAAAGTTCTCAACATTCTGCTTCCAAGTATTTTTCAGCCTGATCTCATTATTTCCCTTTACAAACTAGACTACTTCCTGTTTCCTCAATTCAGTCTTGTTTCCCTTCTCTGTACCTTCATATACTAATTCCTGGAATATTTTCCCTTCTTGTCTCTGATTGGCTTGCTCCTACCTTCCTTCAGTGCTACCTCTGCTAAGTAGCCACCTACTCTCCACTGAGCTACTAGCTGATGAGGCTGTATCTCTCCTTAAATCTTGGAACAACTTTTACTTTGCCACCATCACTTTCTGGTACAAATTATTTGTATCTCTATTTATGTTCTACCTTCTTCCTCCACCTGCCCCCCCCAAAAAAAAATATAATTTCCTTCATGGTAGGGGCTATTTAATTTTTTAAAAAAATATCTCATTGGTGCTTAGCACAGTGCCTTGTTTTACCATAGTAGATATTAATAAATGTTGAATTAAATTCTACTTCAACATCGAGTTTTTCCTTCTTGATCATAATCACCTGTATACAAAGATTTTTATCCTAATATACTGCTGATGCTTTCCCTCAAAGATCAAATTCCATCTACTTCGTATGTACTTAATTAAATATGTATATTATAGCTACAGTTATATCTACTTGTATGTATATATGATATATACTAGTTATTCCATGTTGTTTCACATTAGAGCAGCTGGAGATGTGGTGGATGGAATGCTGAGTCTAGAATCAGCAATACAGGACTTCAAATATCACCTCAAACACTTACTAGCTGTATGGTACTGGATAAATCAGTTAATCTCTCTTTGCTGTAGTTTCCTGTGAAATGGGAATAATAAAATACCACCTACCTCCCAGGATTGTCGTGCAGATCATACGAAGTAACATTCATGTAGTATTAGCATGGTGCCTTACATGGGATAGGTCTTAGGTAAAAGTCAGCTATTTTTATTTTATTGTTTTTGCCTCCTTCTTTAGAATTTGAGCTTCTTAAGGGCATGGATCATTTTTTGTCCTTTGTATCACTAGTGCTTGGCACAATTTCTGTCCCATGTTTGCTGACCGACTAACTGACAAGCATGTCCAGAAAGACAGTTCCCGAAATCACATTCCTTAACTTTAGGACAAGAATAACAACAGTGCTACTATTAGTACAAAGCAAGAAGATAATAATTCCTCTACGTTTGACCAAAAAGAGAGTCCTTGAAGAGGTTTGAATAATTTGGAAGCCCAGGCCTAGTTTATTGAGTCTCTGCTGTTTGTCTGTTTCTCTACATTTTCTTCTGTTTTCTGGTTGTTCAGGATGTCTGCCGTGTACTTCCACACCAGTATCATTACTGTTTTTTTCTTTTATTTCTCTTTACCCAAATGCTCTCCACTTGGCTTCCTCCAACAAGTTTATGGATGTCCTCATTTAACTAAACTCCAGTAACAAGACCTCATTCTACTGATTCTCGGTGGCTCATTTATTGTCGTCTTTCAACTCTGCTAGTCTATCATTTTGATAGCAGTGAAACTGTTTGTCCCAATTGTAATTTAGACTTACATAACTAGCATTTAAAATAATTACTAAATCTTTATTTCAACCACATATCCAGATAATCACTTTCAACTTAAAGACAGAAAAAGTAGAGGTAATAGAAAGTGGAATTGAAGATGCATCAGAATATTATTAACTTAAGTATGTATACTTAATGTACATGTGTATGTATATGTATATTTGCCACTTTCTAAATGTATATGTATATAGAGCTTTATGATTCCAAAATCTGCATATAGTATTTTATATACATATATACACATTATGACATTGATGCTTGTAGAAATCCTTTGCAGTGCCATCTTGTCTGATAGTTTGCAATTTTAATTATCTCCTCCCTCTCCTCGATCTTAGTTTAATCCTTCCCTACCCACTGGTCTTCCATCCCTATTACTTGCAAAAGAATACTGATCTTCCCCATCCTTTTTTCCCCCCTGTTCTTCCATGTTAAGTATTTATTGATGCATCAAAGAGTGCAATTTTAATGGAACAGTAAGGCATAATCATGGATTAAAACATTGCTACGTAGCCAAAGGCAGGGGAAGGTTTGAGTATTCTTTCATTAAGAATTTTCATGGGAATCATGAAAGTACCTCTTAATCTAAACATGTCTAGTAATTTTTTCCTTTCCAAAATCAAATTCATTCTATTTCCCCCCAAACTTTTCAAACTTCCCTTTTCCTGGCAAAGATATGACCATACTTCAAGATTTCCATGTTTGCTCCCTTTGTATTATGGTGGATTCCTCTCTTTCCTTTATCTCACAAGTCCAATCAGGTGCCAAATTTATTGTTTCTACCTTCATCAATCCCTTGCATCCAATCCCTTTTCTCCACTCACACTGGCACCGTCTTAGTTTAGGCCCCCATAACGTTTTGCCTAGATTATATGGGACGTTCTACATACTGATGTCAAAGTAACTTTAAAAACAGATGTTACCATATCATCTTTTGTGTGTTCTTATTGCCTCTGGCATAAACCTAAAGTACTCTGTTTTGTTTTTAAATTCCTTCACAATCTGTCCCCATATCTTTCCAGTGTCAGTTGTTATCCTGAACCCTGTGATCTAACTAAATTAGTCTTTTTCTCAATTCCTTGCACATGACACTCCAGCTGGAATGCATTCCCTCCTTGCCTCGGATTCATTAGAGTCCTTTTTCTTTCTGATGTTTTTATGAACTTTATGCTGTATGTATATATTAATATAATGTGCATGTTCTAGTGCATATTACACACAATATAGTGTGTAAAGCACATGTATGACCACAAAATGTGTATATATTAGATGTATGTATACATATACGTGGAAAGAGAGAAAGAGAAGAGGTAGAGCTGCTTGTCTCCCATTCAAATACAAGCTCATTGTGAGAAAGTATTCTTTCACATCCCCAGAGCCTAGAGCAGCTCTGGGCACATAGTAGATAATTAATACATACTTACTGATTGATTAATTCTCATATTACTTTATCTGATCTGTAATCTAAACTTGTGACTACATAAAAAAGTCCCTGGTAATTTGTCTGGTTATCCAGTCTGTCTATCCATGCTACTTTTGATCTTGTTCTCTGATTTAAGGCAGATTAGTTATGTACCTTTCCAAAAGATTTCTGGTACAAAGATATTAAGCCAGAAAACGCATTATGAGGTTGGAAAAAGCAGTGCAGGGAAAATACATAAATGAATTGACTCCTGCATGAGTTGACCTGACACAACCTGATTCAGAGGAATCTTCAGTAAGCTTGGCAAAAGACTTCACTTTTCACAGGTCTACAAACCAAATCCAAGCTGTACTGTCAGTGCCCGATCCATTGTTTCTAAAGAATCCATTATAGGATGCAGAAGAAACTAGGAAACTATATAATGAGGAGGCTAACCTTGTAAAACATACATCTTTTTTGGAGCTGTAACATAAGCTGGCTAGAAATTCAAGCATAATAATTTGCAATTTTAAAGAGAATTTTTGTGCAAAACTTCTAGAAAATCAGGACAATCTTTAAATCTCTTGACTTGGGGTAAGTTAGGTATTTCCATAACAGGAGCCTGTCTGCTTGACCATTAAAAGCTATGGATATTTCAAGATACTTCACAATGAAGTATAAACCAAGGTCAGTACAGGACAATAGAGAGTATTATACAAGGTCAATACAGAGAGTACAAGATGGCACTATGCCTCTTTTTTTCAAGCAGTCATCAGAAGTCACATGCACATTGCTATAGTAACCATCCCAGTAATAACATACTTACCTTTCCATGTTGTATGGGTTTGGGGTACAGCACCCCTGTAATCTGGAAAATCCGTGTAAAATTTTTTGGCCCTCCTTTCACACCAGAGAAGTCTGAATATTTTTCTTGTTCTTTTGTGGGGTATTAACTGTACTTTATTGTAAAATTTGTATTATGTATTTGGTCTTAGGCTATATATAGGTTAATGTTAAGTAAAAATATCATATGAAAAAGAAATAAATGAAACAAATATGAAAATTTAAAAATGAAACAAATTTAAGGAGAATAATACCAAACATACCACATGTATGAAAAAAGACATTTTTAAAAATAATCATCACAGAGTAGTATGTGTAGTGTGCCTTAAATGTCCATACTACCCCCTGACCAAGGGGCTGAAAATGAGATGTCATGCTCTTTCTGAATCACTTCAACTCAGGGACTCAACTGCGGGTAATAGGAATTATCAGAGACCAGAGCTACCATCTAGAAAGAACCCAGCTCTGCCACTTAATGTGCTAGATCTGGATTCAGGAAGTCCTGGGTTCCCATTCAGTATCAGCATGAATATGGGCAAGTAACTTAATCTCTGACTTCCTCAGTTTCTTCTCATCTGTAAAATGGAAATAATAGCATCTACATCCCACTATCCTACTCTTGGTGAAGATAAAATGACATGACATTTACAAAGGACTTCGCAAACTTCAAAGTACTTTGTAAATGCTAGCTATCATCATCATTACCACTACCACTATTAATTATCACCGCCTTAATGTTGTTAGTATCGTTATTATTATTAACCTTTGACCTTGGGTACATCATTTCTGTTTAAATCTCAGTTCCCTGATGCTTTCAGACTCTGTGGTTGCTTCCAGTACTAAACTTATGGTTCTATGATCCCCATGTATAACCATGTTTCTATGGAAAAATGATTTCAGAGTTCAAATTTCAGAATAAGAAACCCAACCTATTCCCACTAAATAGGATGAGGAATTTTGCCACAACCAAAACCCTCTAAATATGGTTATCTAGGTTATTTTTTCCATGAGAATAACAAGAGAGACTATGAAATTAAATATTAAAAATCAGTTTTGAAATGTGACTTTATTCCATTTTAGTTGTTGCTCTCTTTTTCTCTTTAGGAGGAACACAAAGGATGCCCATGACTTCCTGTAATCCAGTTTCAAAAAGAAGAAGAATTACATGAGGTCCCCGGTGGGACTTTGGACACATGTTCAAAAGATTGTTATGTGGAGGAGGTGCCATGGATTTGAAGTGCAAAGATCAGATTTTATCTTGGAAAGTGAGCTATTTTTTAAGAATGAGATGTTTGAAAATGAGATTTTTTTTTTTTTTAGAGTTCTAGAAAGCTGCCTCTGAGAAAGATGAGATCCTGAGTAGGTATGGAGTACATCAAACAAGAACTGATAAAAATATATTTGTATAGAATCTTGGAAACCCAATAAAAATTTAAAAAGCAAGGGCAAGAGTAGGCAGAAAAAAAAATCTCAGATAGGACTAACTTGTAATGATTTTAATCCTTTGGGGAGTAACCTACATGATGCTAGGTAAGCTCAAATTTACTAAACAGGTTTGATTCTTGAAGTGGAATCTACCTGGAAACATTGACTTTGATCCTACTTTGCTGTTTCATGTATACCCTCAATAATGTTGAAACATATTCCAGGTATCTTAGGACATTGTGGCCAGTATTAGATCACTTAGTGCCAGGAAAGCATTGCTTCTGTCTTCTGTGTTGTTTCAGTTGTGTCTGACTCATGAATCCATTTGGAGTTTTCTTGGCAAATGTTTGTCATTTCCTTCTCCACCTCATTTTTCAGATGGGGAAACTAAGGCAAACAGGTTTAAGCAACTCGCCCAGTGGCACACAACTAGTAAGTGTCTAAGATCAGATCTGAAGAAGATGAGTCTTCCTGACTATAGCCCTGGCTCCCTATCTACTGCCTAGCTGCCTATCTTTTATAGGCTACTTGAGTTTGTGATTGAAGATAGCTGTTTCTATACTCCTGGCCAACATTTCCCCTGGGCTGATGCACTCCTTCTCCACAATTACAGATCCTTTATTGTATGGGAAATGGCTGTCCCTGCTCTCAACTGTTTATATTCTTGTTATCTGTGACTGTCAAAAGGATCAGCCTGAGACACTCTAAGAGCCAGAAATTCCTTCTGAAGCATCAGAGAAAGATTAGTAATGTTCAATGTGGTATTAATATTCAATGTATTTTTCTGTATGCCATTTATATATATATATGTATATGTTGATGTATATAAAGACATGTAATTCCTATTATATTGTATATTTGTTACTCAATAACAACATGAATATGTGGTTTTGAGGAACTACCATTCCTCATAATAAAATAAAATTTAGAGTGTGTACACATATATGCATATAGAGTAGACTGATGCTCAACATATCTTGATTAGGACCGTCAATATTTTCTTAATGTAGTATAGTAGTAGTGTCACATACACTTGGAGCTACTGAGGTGATTTTCTAAATTAAATTTTTAAAAAATCAGCTTCTTGGTGGGAGCTTGTCTGCATCAATGATCATCATAATTTTTTAAGTCAGTAAGGGCATTTTATTAGCTACGAGGGGATGGATTAGCACAGGGTTTATCACAGCAGCTGTTCTGTAGCCTGTGGCAGGGCTTCCCGCCAAATGCCACAAGATTGACTGCCATACTCTAGTTATCAAATTGAATGTCACAACATCAGTGAAGGATCATGGGAGTCTTCAACCTGGATCCAGTTTCCAGGTTAAATAAATCTGGGCATCCTCTACATCTGGGTATTTGGGCAAAGAACATTTGGATGCACATGAAATATCAGTCTCTTGAGTTCTACCAACTTGACCATTACTAACAAATAATCACTCTTTCCCCAAAGAAAATGATAAAAATTTAAATACATTTTCCCAGTCAAACTAGAAATCATGTTTGACTATTGCTGTGCATGTGTCAGTAGCAGAAATATAGTAGAATGATTGTAACGCAAAACAACAATAACGAAAAAAGCCTCTTCTATAACTTGGAAAGGATGGTTGCTTAGAGTTTAAAGAGATTTTAGAGATAATCTAGTCAAATACCCCTGATGAAAATGAGTCCGGAGTCAGGAAGACTCCTCCTTGTGAGTTCAAATCTGGCCTCAGACACTTACTAGCCGTGTGACCCCGGGAAAGTGATTTATCCCTATTTGCCTCAGTTTCCTCATCTGTAAAATGAGTTGGAGAAAGAGATGGCAAATCACTCCGTTATTTTTGTCAAGAAAACTCCAAATAGGGTCATGAAGAGCCAAACACGCCTGAAAAACTCAACTCAGCTCTGGTATGTTAAGTGACTTTCCCAGGGTCATACAGCTGGTAGTATCTGAGGCAATATTTAAATAGAGGCTTGTCTCATTCTAAGACCAGGACCCTATTCACTGGGTTAAAATATTGAATCTACCATTTGCTACATGTGTAACTTTTGAACAGTCAGTTAACATTTCTAGGCCTCAGTTTCCTCATCTATAATATGATAGAGTTAGACTTGGTAGCTTCTAAAGGCATCTTCCAGCTCTAAATCTGCAATAGTATCACCATAAATTCAGGACTGTTTCCATTGTTTCCCATGCATCATTTTGCTAAGTATATCACATATAAAGCAACTTGTTACAGAGTGCGTTATATTCAGAGACAAATTTGTCCATTTATTTCAGGCATGTCATAAAGATCAGGTTTAGGGATATCTCTGTTCAAATATTAATTGAACTCATTGGCTTCAATATCCTATCTTTGCTATCCTTGACTCCATGAAAAAAAAAGTCACACTTCATTTATGATTTCTAATACCAAAAAGAGCCAGCTATGCTGTGTGTTATTTATTCTAGTATAATATTATGGAAAACCAGAATGTGACAAAATTCAGGGAGAATCAGAATATGAGACACTTAAAAAAAAGCCATATCTGTACGCAGGGGAATAAACAGAGCTAGGAACAGCAAATGCCAGGTTCAAATATAGTTGATTACAATAATAAAACCACCATTCAGCTAAATAACTAACGCTTGGATAATTAGAATCCATTCTCAGCTTCATCATGGAAGAGGTTTTTATCTCACTTTTAGTTCATTCATTT
This sequence comes from Bettongia penicillata ogilbyi, assembly GCA_023548195.1. Classification (NCBI taxonomy): domain Eukaryota; kingdom Metazoa; phylum Chordata; class Mammalia; order Diprotodontia; family Potoroidae; genus Bettongia; species Bettongia penicillata. The sequence continues at coordinate 1,755,777 of JAJHZJ010000268.1, read as the reverse complement.
TTTCAATATATTGTTATTCATATATATATATTTATCATGTGTTCATGCTTTTAATAATGGCTCATTTTTGGAATGAATAACTAATGCTAAATTATTTATTACAAATGCAGATGAACAGCAGTGGCTTTTTAAAATTGAAAATGCAGATGTTATGATGGAACTTGATGAAAATCATCAATGGACATAACACTTGATTTAAATGAAAACATTTGTTTACTGTGATTTCATAAGGGGAAAACTCAGTGGGCTGTCATTGATTACTTCCCTAGAATGCTCGGAACCTTGTCAGAATTGGTGCCTAATCAACACAGAGCAATTGATGAAGTATAGGTTTGTTGGCTCCATTGAAAATGCTTTTTGTTCCTGCTGTGAAGTCTGACAGCGTAAAAGTAAATCATATTCACTCAAATACAAAGCAAACACACTAAGATTCCCATCACTCCCATTTCCATGTCTAAATGGAATGGAGTACTTATTCATTTCAATACATTTTAAACCATATCACACCTGAATAATATCTACATATATACATATACATTTAAATCAATTGAAAATATATTTCATATTCCATTAGTCACCAAATGCCAATATGAAAGTTATCCTGGAAACTCTCAAAACTAAATCAAACATACACCATAAAACACAGCATATTTTTTGAGAGCGCCCTTTCTGGAAGAGCTGCCTTGGCTTCAATGTTTGCTCCCAACCACTGATGCATTTCACTAAACATCAAATCAGAAATGTTATTCTGTCATTGAGAGCCAGTGCATTTCCACAATAGTTCATTTGGCCTCATGCTGGTATTCTCCACAAAGTCACTTGTATTTAAATCAAAAACACAAACCTCTTTCTTCCTCTACTTCGCTCCTCCCCCTCTCCCCTAGGGGTATATTTTTGTTAGCATTCTTAATGTTAATTGGAGTTACATGTGTGCATCAAGATCAGAATAGACCTCCAGATGTGTGAGTTGAAAGTTTAATGTTCAAAAGTATTCATATATGCTAAAAAAAAAAATTCGTATTTCTGATGAAAATAAACTCCGTGCCTAGCTTCAGTTTTAAAACCTAGGCAAGGAACATCTTGTTGCTTACATACACTGCAATTAATATGAAAGCATGGTTATAGTTCATTCTATGTTTCATGATTTTTATTGTTTCATCACTCCTATTCTCTGTCTTCCAAGTTGTGATGTTTCTAAGAGTATATGATCTATCTTAAGGAGCAAGCTTCTGTTATCTTCCTTTGGGGATCACATAATTCCATTTTATTAGTGGAAAGGCTTACAGTTGCAGAAGCCTTCTAAGGAAATAATATATTTAGGAGGATCAGGTTACTATAATAAAAAATAGTCAAACACCATAATTGTGTCTCTTATTGGCATTTTAAACTTATTTCTGCATCATCAGAAGTTGGATTCTAAGGAAAATAGCTAACTTCTGTGCAATTACTTGGATGCAGATTTAGAAGAAACCCCTTACTTCCTTCTGAGTGCATTAGAGATTTCAATGTGAAAAACCAGAATCGAGCCAATTAAATTTCATTTCTTAGAGAGTCCATGTAAGAAAAAAAAATTCCTTACTGTCATATCTGCTATTATTTGGCAGAAATTCTCTTATCTTTTCAGTCAACAAATCATAAGTTTCTTCAACAGAATTAAATAAAAGCTGAATCCCTGGAGCAAGGGGCAGACCTGCCTTTTCAAAGACATATGCTACTGTTTCATCCCTTTGAACAAATTCTTATAATATGGTTAGAGAAAATACATTTACATTATGTCAAGTTCGACTAGAAATCCTAATAAATAAAATCACAGAACTAAGCATTTCCACTTTCAATCCCAAGAGGCAAAAACCTAAATCTGCCTAGGTTAGACTCTATCAAGGAAAATGGGGTTTGGGGGTGTGTGTGTGTGTGAGGAATCTTCAATAAATAATGATATCCCCTTCCTCCAATAACATGCTGAGTTTAATTCTCAGCCATTTTGGCAGGGTTCATTTATACCTCTGTTTGCCTGGTTCTACTCCATTGGCAAAGGCAGGCACCAAAACAAGTCATTTTCATAATTATTTTGGCCTAAGATTAAATCCATCCACAGATGACACATTTATGAATTGAATTTATATCAGCAATACACATCCGAGAAGAATTTCTGCCACGAATATTTATAAAATATCGAAAGGAACACATGCCGGGTTGGGAGATGGGGGTGGGGTTGATAATAATCTGATGTTTCCTTACCCCTCTTTGATTTCTTACCTTTTCATATTCTCTTCACATATTTGGTTTCCATCCTCGACTTAGGGATATCTATTAAATACATGCTTAATTTCATTGTGGGCTTTCAAAGTCTAGAAATGGATTCAATTTTCCCAAGCACATTTTCTTAAGGAAATATCTTTACATCTAAGAGAAATCAAATCTAGGGAAAGCAGAGCTACAAAAAAGGTGCCCAATATATGCAATGGAATATTTTATCGTTTCAGAATGTGTTGTGATCGAATCAATCAGTGCCAGGTTTGAAATGCTTAAGGTCTATATTGCAATGCAAATATTTTTTTGGGGGGGTTACAGTGTGGAAAGGTTAAACTCAAGTCGCCTATGTTTAATGTGGTGCCTATTCCCTTCTTATTAACTAAAATGCTTTAAAAAACTAAAGTGGTTGAACTTAAATAATTTTATTAGACCGTAATAGTTATTTTATTAACATTTTTCTCCAAGGATTTTTCTGTTCTGATTATGAGTACTTTGCAATTTCAGGCAGTATGATGGATGCGACTTTCCTATGACAAGAATTTTAACAGCCCTTCTTCAGCACTCAATGCACACCCAATTATGCGTCTGAGCTAGTAACCTTGAATTTATGTTGCCATGGCAACAAACTGGTCATGCATTATGGATTATCATTGAAATTCTACACCCCTACCTAGCATAATGAGAGTTGGGGACTTAATCAAATCAGCCATTCTGTGTGACACAAAGTGAAGAACTGGCTCTTATTGTTCAGCGTCGAGAAAGGAAGCAGGCCTGATGGAGTGGCAGCTGCAGTGCTACAGCCTGATAGATTGCCCTTATATACATTTGTGAATGTATAGACAGATGGTTTTCAATGCCTGGAATTTCCAGCTTAGGAAGCAGCTGTTCGGATAACCTCTGCCGTCTCACCTTGTTGTCATGGAACATTGAACAGAGACTGAGAACGTGGATGGATACATTGACAATCTGACTGAATTTACACTGCATGGCATCCTTCTTTTATCATAAGACTGCTGGGCTAGAATGAAGGCAGGGGTGAGGGGTGGTGAGGGTGGCAGGGAGGAGCCTTCTGAAAGACATAACCTGGTCTTGGAGTTGTTGTTTTGGGTTTTTTTTGCCCTCCCCCATTTTTCCATTTCCATTTCAGCAGAAAGGGAGGGGAAGGTGAAGAGATGTAATTAGTACAGCATTAATTCCTCCACCATAATCTGGTTTGTATCTTTTCTGCCTAGAAGGGATAAACTGAGTCCATTGTGCAGTTTATATGCCAATAAAAGTATCTGGGTTTCAGTTTACCCAGAGGTGATACTGGATCGCTGTTACAGTATTTGCTTTTACAGAGACAAGATTCTAGCTTTATAAAGGTTGGAAGGAGCCGGTAGAGTGTTAGGGCAACATCAAATCTGGCAAATGAGTAAAAGCCCTGACTATACCACCCCTGACTCCTCCCTGAATCTGATTAAGTGTGGTGAGAAGGAATCAGAGTTACCGTTCCAGAGCAGCTTCTTGCTAGAGAAGTTAGTTTTTGTATTTTATAAATTATCATAGAAACATAATTACCTACAATACCAATCTTACATTCCAATGGGAACATCGGAGTACATGTATAATATTCCCATGTCTCATTTGCATTGTTAAGACTAAGGTGATTATTAAAAGCCTTGATTTGGGGTACTTACTATTTATTGACTATTTTCTCCCTCTCTCCCTCACAATTTCCTTTTTCCTTGCGAATTTTGCTATTTGACTCATAGTAATATAATTTTATTATTTCTACCTCTGCTCCTCCAATCAAAGAGATAAAGAATGTCGCAGCTATTTTATTTGTAAGATCTATTCATGTGTACCTGGGTGGGGGGAGAAGGGGAAGGAGAAGGGAGAAACCTTTGTCAAATATATTTCAGGAGATTTTAGGTCTCTTTCCTGATCAGAGCGACCCCTATGCAGGAGGAGAAAAAAAACAAAAAACAAAAGCCTAAGCTAAACTATGATGACCTTCTCAGTAGAACATGCTTTGAGTCAGTAAATTATGACAGGATGCAAAGAAACAATTACACTTTATCCAGTTAATGCTTCCTAGACTATAAAATGTTCAAGTAAGGTCCAGGGAGACAGGAAACATTAGATAGTACGAGCTTCATATCTATTCAGTGAATAATAAGAAGATGCATTTTTACAAGTCTTGAAATCCAGTCAATATTCCACATTTAAAAGCTTCTCAGGATCTCTTATTGACACGCAGGGAATTAGAGCTGGCACATAGGCAGAAAAAAAGCATAAAAAATTTGGCTTGAGTCAAGTGAAAGAGTATTAAAATGACTGAGTAGAAAAAAAAATGAGCCAGAACATCAAGAACTACACAGTCATGTGTTCCTGCTTCTGAATTATACAAATGTATTATTGTTTCAAATGAATGAAGATCAACATGCATTCGAGTACTATACCTTAATGTTTATGTGCAAGAAAGAGCCCGTCATCAAATTTATTTTACTTAAATTCTCATTTTGTTGGGGAACAGCATTTAGTAGGTAGTTATCTATGCATAAAATGGTTACAAATGGGCCTAATGAGAGCATCCATCCAAATAATGGCTTGGGCTTTAAGCAAGTATTTTTAACATTATGACATAAAAGCAGAAAAAAGGAATATTTTCCTCATTCTTTCTTCAGGGCCATTCATGTACAAATATGCTTTGGACAGATATATTAAAAAAAGGCACATTATTAGAAGTAACATTGCTTTAATTTTTATATATAACAGAATGTAAAGCAATAATCATAGTGGACAAGTGATATTTTTGAGTAAGGATATTTTTCCTTTTTGAATAATAATAATAAAAATCTCTCTTGAATAATAATAAAAAATAGTCTGCTGCTTTAAGAAAAAATTATTGTATTAAAATGGCAGTTTTTTGAGTAATGAAATACACTTCCTTGATCATGGTCTAAGAAACTGAAAGAACATATAGAGGGCTGTTTTGTAATAGTTGGTGTTTGACATTTACTTATAATCCCCAAAGGATACTATTGTTCACCTAAGACTGTTCTTCGAGGACGTCTTGGAATTCACAATCTTTAAACAGCTTTCCTAAGCAGTTCCCAGAAATATCTGATCAAAGTACTAAATATTTGGAGTTTCATTAAAAATATTCCTTCTATGAGATACCATTAAAATGTTTTATAAATGTGCATTTAAAGGTAAACTTTTTTTAAAAAATCCAGAATGTAGGAAAACCTTTACTAGCTTTGTTCACATTCACACATACATTTTTGTACATGTTTGTACTCCATCGACTGATCTCTATACAAGCAGGTTATAAGAACATTCATTTTTATCTGGATTGATTTTTTTTCTTTCATTCATGAATTCACATTTGTAGTGAAAATTGCAAGGAGTTTAGGTTGAGTGAAGAGAAAGGAAAGCAGAAAAGGAAATGAGTCCTTGAAATAGAGAACATATGATCCTTGTTTCTTCTTATTAAAAGAGTCAGTTCCTTAAAAGCAGATCTCAGTTGCCACCTTCTACATGTGTTCTTTCCTGATCCCTCTATGTGCTAATGTTCTGTCCTTCTTGAAATTATATGTATATGTTTTATATATTTAACTTCTCAGTATGTCTACCCCTGTCCTCTCAGAATATAAATTGCTTGAGAACAATGACCATTTTATTTTTGTTTTGATTCCCTAAAAAAAAGTCCTGGTTATTTGCATGTGATATGTGCTTAGTAAATGTTTGTTTAATTGAATTGGATTTGAATCAGATTGAATTAAATTGAAATGATTTACATTGACTTAAAATGCATCGTATTGAATTGAATGAACTATTTAAGGTGGTTTGTTGGGTATCAGAGATGGTGTAAAGAAGAGAAGAGTTGATTTCTTTAAGCTGTATTCCTCCATCTCTAGTCCCCAAAGTAGTGTGTAAAAGGATCAAGAAGACAAGGGAACAGACTTGTTTTCTAAAGTCCTTATCTACAGGATGCATGGAACCTTGAGTTTTTGAAGAGTAAGCAAGAAATAACCAATGGACACCATCTATTTCACCTTAGAATCACAGATGTGTCAAGAGAATCAAGAAAGGCACTTAGAAGGTTAAGTAGACTTCCTATGTTAAACTTAAGGGAGAACTTAGAAGAAACTTCGCAAAAAGGCACACGTGGATGGTTTGCTTTTTGTATTCATGGAAGGAAAATCCATATTGAAAGTATCAGAAGCCTATTGGGATACTAGAGTCTTAGAAAGTTTAAAAGGTGGGGGATGATCATTGAAAGTCATTAAAGATTGTCAAAGGAATTCTAAGGGATGTCCATGCCCTAGATTAAGGGTGAATGAAGATAGGGAACTATTCATATGAGTCAAACAAAAACAGCTAACGAAAGTTCGTGATGATAGGAACAAAGAAGTTGATAGCTGAAAGGAACCTCAGAAGAAAACTTATGAAAGAAAGGAGTCATACAGTCTTTGATTGAAGACTTGTAAGGAGAGTGAATCCACCATTTCTCAAAGTAGGGCAGGTTTGTTTTGTTTTAGTTTTGATGAGTGCTAATCACTAGGAAGTATTTGTTTAAATTAATCCTAAATTTGCCTCAATGCTAATCCCATCCACTACTACAAGTTCTACTCTCTTGGGCTGAGCAGATGCTTAATCCTTCTTGGACTGGTGAGGAAGATTTTCTTTTTCTGTGCTGTAGTATCTTACTGGACTTAGTACAGTTCTCTAGGCCAGAGGTGGGAACCTGTGACCTCATTTGGCCTTCTAGGTCCTTAGGTGAAGCCTTTTGACTAAGTACAAGTTTTCCATAACACATCTTTTATTAAGGGGATTTGTTCTTTGAAGTTTAGATCCAGTCAAAGGCCCCACTTGAGGACCTAGAGAGCCACACATGGCCTCCAGGCCACAAGTTCCCCATTCTTGCTAGTAGATCAAGATTCTTTTGCATATTGATTGTTACCCACTAAGTTTGCTATTCCTATGAGCTTTGTGCCATTTGCCAATTCGATGAGAATGCCATTATAAAGCCATTGATAAAGATGTTACCCAGCCCAGAGCCAAGCATAGCTCCCTAGGCTACTTCATTGGAAAATGCTTTTCACGTACACAGTGAAACATTAACAATTTGTTTATGAGTCTGATTATCCAATCCTTTCTGAAGACACATAATTATATTATTGTCTACTCAATGTTTCTTGATTGTCTCCACAAAAATGGTATATAATATTTTATAAAAGTTTTTGGGATATATATAAAGTATATTCAAAGCATTAATCTCACCTAATAACTTCATAATTCTACTAGCTGTAGGATTACTTCTACTTCCAATATATTTGTAGCATTATGGCTAGTTTTGTCTTCTAGTTGTTATCTATTTCACCAACACTCCATAGTCAATGTAAAGAAAGGCAACAACAAAAAGTCTAGCATACAGGACAAAATCATGAAATTACTATTATTTGAACTGACATTTTTCATACAGGATTATGATAATTATCATCACTTCATCAAAATGAGTTTTCCTAGGCTAACTCTAAGGACATTGATTATTTCTTTCTGATTACAACATTTATGACAGATATCTGTGTATTGGGCATCAGATCACAGAATCTGATGATTTTGATCATCAAAAACTTGAAATCTGATTATTTGAGCAGGAAGACCTGGCTTTGAATTTTGACTGCAGTTATTAATTGTGTGACCTTGGGAATGTCACTTAATTTCTCTGAGTGTCAGCTTTCCAATCCATATAAATAATAATGACAAAAACAATAGAATTGTCAAGCAAATTTAAATCTAGCAAAGGGATTTATGAGACCAGGAAATATAGCGATATAAAAGGGAAGTAGCATCAATTAATTTCCTTGGAATTATTTCAGCAAATATCAAAGAAGAATACTACAGTGGTTGGGAACTCTAAGAAGAAACCACATTGAGTTAAATGTATAGTCCAAGATCATGAATTTAACCTATAAGCAATTCCCCACAGCAGGTAATATGAAACAGGAATGGCCCTTCAATTCTGTCACTCTGACTGCAGAGTTTTGTGGATTCAGGTCCTAGGCTCTGAACAAGGGTAAGTCTAAAGCATTGTCAGTCTGAGCCTTCAGCTAGCTGACAGGGGTTGTGCCAGAAACTTTCCATTAGTGTTCTATTCTTGGAAAAGTCTACAATTGTATTACCTATATACCAAGCAGGGCTGAAGCCTGGAAAGTCAAGGAAGGCAGTGAACAGACTATGCTCTACATAAGAATGCAAAGGATCTTCTGAAACTCTGTGCAAGCTTCCTCTCTGAACCTTGAAAAACATAGCACTCATTACCTGAAGAAAGCAGCAACACAGCTTGAGAGAATAAAATTTAGACAAAGAAAGCTCTTTGACCTTTCCTCCAGAGTGAACAAATGCTGATCTTAACACAATGGCTTACTCTAGGAAGTGAGGCTAGAAAAATGAACAAACAAAAGAAGACTAAAACCCCCTTCACAATGAAGAGCTATTTTGTTATCAGACACTCAAGACACAAATTCAGAAGAGGACAATAAATCTAATGCACCTACAAGTAAAACTTCTAAGAAAACATAGCTTAACTACAAGATCAATTGGAATTTCTAGAAGAAATGAAGAAAGATCTTTAAGCAAGCTAAAATATATTATTATAATTGAAATGAGAACAACACTAGAGAAAATTATTTGAAAAGTAATGATAGTTATGGAAGAAATACATGAAAGGAATATTAACAGCTTGCATAAGAGGTGCAAAACTTTGCCTAAATAATAGACTACTTGAAAATCAGAATTGGTCAAATAGAAGTTAATGTCTCCATGAGACTGTCCAGAAAGAATCCACCATTCTCCTCCTGAAAGAAACTGAAATGAAAACTCCATCCAAGACAAATTCCAAAGCTCCTATCTCAGTTAAAAAGAAAAGCAAACAATCAGAAAGAAAGATTTTAAGTACCAAGAAATCATGTACCAGATGAAACAGGACATAGCACTTACCATTTTAAAGGAGCAGAAAGTGTGGAATTTCAATTTGCCCAAAGGCAAAAGATATAGCCTTAACTAACAATAATTTATTCAGAAACAAACAGCATATTCTTATGGGAAAAAATGGGTTTTTAATGTTGTAGAGCACTTCTAAGGATGCCTGATGAAAACAGTAGAGCTGAGTAGAACTCTGAGACACAAATACAGGAGTCAAGAGAAACTCACAAAAAACTAGTAAATAATCATAAGAGGCTAAACAAGGATGAAGTGTTTATATTCTAAAATATTCAATCATCTAATGTGATACAAGTGTCCTCTCAGTGCCCTAATATTATCATAGAAATAGTCAAATAAAAGAGAGGGCCTTGGACTAGTTTTGTTATGTTTTGATAATCTTAATAGAAGAAAGAAAAGGGAGGGGAAAAGGGATATATTAAGAAGGAATTGAAAAGAAATATGAGTGAGCACGTACTTGGAATATGAGAACAATTCTATAAAAAACAAGCCAAGGATGGGAAGTGGATCTCACTTGGATCATTTGGACTTGGATCTCACTTTCATCTGAACAGGTCAAAGTAGAGGAGAACACATAGAGGAGTTAGTATAGAAATATATTTAACTCATCATAGAAACAGGAGGGAACAAAGAAGAGTGAGAGTCGAGAATACAGAGAAGGTAGATTCATGACGGTAATAGTTACACATAACATGAACTCAAAGCTTAAATGGTGGATTATGAAGAGATTTAAAAGGAAAGAAATAAATGGTAAAAACCTGTGCTTGAGATCTGGGTGAGGGGAAGAGAAGAGGAGCAGGGGAGTGAAAGATGACTTAATAAAGAGAGAGTACTGCTGCTAATCACAGCCCTCTCTCACTATACACTTCTTTATCAAGAGAGGACAACAAGCAATGAGAGGAAAAGTTTAAAGAGAATATTATGAAGGGAAACAAATAATTAGTAATCATAACCTAATGTAAATGGGATAAACTCACATAAAAGAAAAGATGATAGTAGAATGGATTAGAAAGCAGGTATGTTGTTTAAAGAAATGCTTGAACATTTTTTTTAATAAGAAACACACTTGAAACATAAAGATACAGATAATATTAAAATACAGGGTTAAAGCAATATTTATTATGTTTAAATTGAACTCAAAGAAGCCAAGGCAGCAATCATAGTCTTAGGCAAGCTGCAACAAAAATGACCTTAATTTGATTAAAATAAAAAAGTGAAACGTTCTGCTGAAGTATCATAGAAAATAATTTATTACAAATATCTATCTGTCTGTCTATCTATCCTACATGACATGGCACCATGCAAGTGCTTTAAGGAAAAGTTAAAGTATTAAACAGTAAAAACTATTTTTCTCTAAGTTGTAGGGGAAAATAAATGGTAAAAATAGAAATAAATATATAAAATATGAAAGCAATAATTTCATTGTACTCCTTTAAGACCCAGACAATTTTAAAAACAATTGCAACAAAACATCAAAACAAAAACAAGCTTTTTTCTTTTAAAAATACATTCTTATTGATATCTTTTGTACATCGTAACTCCCCCTAGTATCTCTCCCCGTTTTTCTCCTACAGAGTCATCACATATAGTAAATACTGTTTTTAAAAATAAAAAAAAGATTAGCATAACTGAACAATATGTCAAAGAAGTAAAAATATAGACAATGTATAACAAATTTGGACCCATTTCTTCAAAGAGGTTGGGCTTGAGTATATAATTGTATCTTTTCTTTCAAGCCATGCTTGTTCCTCGCAATTTTGCAAAATTCATTTTTGTTTTTTTGCTTGTGGCTATTCTTTCCATTTATAATATTGGAGTAATTGTGTATATTTTCTTGGCTTTGCTTATTTCATTCTCTATCACTACATGAAGATATTTCTATGCTTATGTGTATTCATCATGCTCATCATTTTTTATATCTTAGTGATATTCCATTGTATTCATGAACCAGAATTGATTAGCTATTCTCCACATGATAAGCATCTAATCGGTTTCCAATTCTTAGCTATAACAAAAAGGTACTGCTATAATAATTGCCTTAATGTCTTGTTTGGTTAAGAATATTAACATATTTAATAGTAATGATTAATATATGTGTATATTTATATCTTTAATTAATGCTATATATTCCTTTAGGACTTAATGATAAAATGTAGTTTAAAGTGCTAACCCAAGCTAGACAACTTCCAAATTTTTCCAGCAATTGCTTAAAATGGAGAGTTCTTGAGTAAACTACTTATATTTTCTGGTTTATTGAATACAAGGTTATTGAGTTCCATTGTTTCTGATTCTCCTTTCTCTAGTCTGTTCCATTGCTAAATTACTCTACTTTTTAATCCAATAGCAGTTGATCTTGGTGGCTGCTGATTTGCAATAATAGTTTGACATTTGAAATATCTGTTTCTCCTTTGTTCATACCTATTTTCATTATTTCCCTTGATAGTCTAAATTTTCCAAATATTAGTTTACCAACTTCTATAAATATACCTGTGGTAATTTAGTTGGTAAAGTATTAAAAGTAGACATTAACTTTTATTTTTAGTAATTTCATTTTTATTATATTCACATCAATTCCTGTCTAAAACACTGGGAAATGTAACAAGCACGCTTTCCCTTAGTATGGTAAGTAACATTCTAGCTAAAACCGAAAGCTGGCAATGTATGTAATTCAGACAAAAGTTTGAGTTAGATTAGAGGGTAAGTAAGGATGTCTGTTTTCCCTGCTAGTATTTGACATAGTATTAGAAATGCTATAGAAACAACAACAAAAAATGAGAGAATAAGCATAAAGAGGATACAAAATTATTGCTTTTATATGTGTACTCATGATGAAGAACGTTACCCACCTCTTGACAGAGTGGAGATGGTTTCACCATGTAAATGAGATAAATGTTTTTGAACCTGGTCATTTTGGGGGTTTGTTGTGCTTGATTATACATATTTGTCACTTTTCTCCCCTACCAATTACCTAGTGGGTATAGAGTGGAAGAAAAGAAAATAAATGGTTGCTAATTGAAAATAAACATACAAAAATAAATAGAAGGATGTATAATGTCTATCCATGATTAGGTCATCACCACTAGATGTTAGAGCAGGCTAATCTTAAGTAACTTGGACTTAGTGATCAGTAATGATTATTCAAGGAAATGTTAGTAGAAACTGCCATTGTCATAAGTTGCGATAACTGGTAGTTCCCAAATACACAATAAGCCATAACATAGTAGAAACAATTATATATCAGAAACTTTCATTCACAAACTAAAATTCATATACTACCAGTGAAACCTCAGAATATCCTCTAGAATTTAATCAAATTATACTGGAAACTGTAGCATCTGCCCACAATCACCCAGATAGAACATTGATCCATAAAAATTTGAAGATAACACTTTAAAATAGGTTTTGTGCTTCTAAATATCATAACCTTCATGCTACATGGAATGAAAATCTCTCAAAATACAAAGACCTAATGGAATATGTCAAAATTATTTGGAGATAGAATATATTGTAACTTTGAGCTATTTACTACTAGAATTATCCCAGGGAAGCTTTCAGTGTACCTATGAGATTATGTAATACTTTTGTTCAATTAGAAAAATAGCTAGCATTTTCGCCTTCACAATAATCTGCAGAAAATTAAATAGAATAGAAGAGTAGCAGGGTAGGGACTTATATCTGAATCTTTTCTGAACTCCATAAAATGGAAATATTTTAAATACATTAATGATAAATATAGTTAATAATAGTGATGATGATAGAAGGACCTCCCTGATTTAACCCTTTGACATTTTGAAATATTTTCTATTCTATGAGTGGATGTTCAGAACAAGACAGAGACCCAGCTGTCATTATTGATTTAAGCAACCGTTGGACATTCTTGGTCTCTATGTCACATGGAACATACTGTACTAAATGAAAGTCAAATATATAAAAGCAATGCTAGGCTTGAATCTGACAAAGAAGAATCTGAAGAGCAGGACAGAAACAAGTGTCTAAGGGAACCAGAGACAGGACAGTTAACATGATGGTGAAGGGGAAGCCAGTTTGAACTGTAAGACTGAAGAAAACTTGGAAATATAGAAGTAGAATACTAAGCCACTATATCATTAGACAGAAAAGTTATTTCAGTTCCACTATGAGCAATTCAGAAGCCTAGCATCTTGTCAGATTTTGGCTGCTTTTATCCAAAAGTCAAAAAAAAAAAAAAGGAAGAAAGGGAAAAAAGGAAGTAAAGACAGAAGAGTCATTGAAGTAAGTTAAATATGTAGATGGAAACAGAAGGAAGTCCAGAAGAAACCATAGATGATACCTCCAAACTCTACTCTACTCCTTAGTACCTGTGGGAGATGGGACAAATCACTCAATTACGTTAAGCCTCAGTTCCCTCATCTGTAAAATGATGGCATTTTTTATGTCTTTTGAAATCACTTTTTGCTATAACTTTATGGTCCTATACAAGTACAATGTGGGGAACAAAGTGTACACAACATGACATAATGGTTACAGTGATAGACTTGGATTTAGTAAGGTCTGAGTTCAAATCTTACCTCTGGTGACTTAGAAATATGAATTCCCTCTAATAATATCATTTGAAGCAGCAAGCCTGTCTATGAACCCCTCATCCTAACTTTGTGTGTATTTCTTTTTCCAGATACTATGCCAAAGATTATGTTTGAACTAAGTCTTCAATTTGACTTTCTGTGGGTATAATGAGGTTATTTCTCTTCACCTTTATCTCATCTCTCTCTCAGGTCTTTTTTCCCTTACTGAAATTTCAAAGTAAACTACATTATAATTCCTTGAATATTTAAATAACATGTGGTTTCTTTCCAAATGTAATTTATTTTCTAAGAGGAGAATATGATACAAATACAGCTGAATATTACACGCAAAAATTTGATGAGTATTAATAAAAGTACAATGTAAAATTGTGGGGGGATGAAACAGGATAGGATATTGATAAAAAGTAGTAAAAAAAAATCATAGCAGCAAGTACCATAGCCTGCAAAGAAACTGCTTGGTAAATAAGAAATAATAAATCAACTCAATTTATTTCAAGTATTTATTAAATGTCTACTATGTACATGGTACTACACTAGATGTAGTTAAAGACCTTGCATTAAAGAAACTTATTATATAATGGGTGAACAGCATAATTGATAATGAAAATACCTCCTACTTCTTGTGAGAAAGGGGATACTAAACATATATTTTTTTTAAAAAATTAGGTTTTTTTATTTTTTAATAGTTTTATTTATTTTTAGATTTCTACATTCATTTCCACAAAATTTTGAGTCCCAATTTTTCTCCCCATCTCTCCCCTCCCCTTACCCCATAACACCTTGCATTCTGATTATACCTTCCCTCAATGTGCCTTCCCTTCTATAACACCCCACCTTTCCCTTATCCCCATCTTCTTTCTTTTCTTGTAGGGCAAGATAAATTTCTATACCCTGTTACATGTATTTCTTATTTCCCAGTTATATGCAATAACAATTCTCAACATTCATTTCTAATACTTTGAATTCCCACTTCTCTCCTTCTTCACCCATCCCTACTGAGAAGGCAAGCAATTCAATACTGGCTATATATGTGTCATTTTGCAAAAGACTTCCATAATAGTCATGTTGTATAAGACTAACTATATTGCCCTCCATCCTACCCTGTCCCCCCCTTTATTCTATTCTCTCATTTGACCTTGTCCGTCCCTAAAAGTGTTTACTTCTAGTTACTCCCTTCTCTAATTTACCCTCCCTTCTATCATCCCCCTCACCCCACTTGTCCCCTTCTCCCCTGCTTTCCTATAGTGTAAGATAGATTTCCATACCAAATTTAATGAGCATGTTATTCTCTCCTTAAGCCATATGTGAAGAGAGTAAGCTTCACTTTTCCCCTCCCTTTTCTCCTCCATTGAAAAAGATTTTTCTTATTCCTTTTATGAGTGAGTCTGCCCCATTCCATTTCTCCCTTTCTCCTCCCAACATTTTCTTCTATCACTCCTTAATTTTATTTTATTTTTTCTATGGATATCATCTCTTCTGATTCAACTCAACCTGTACTCTGTGTGTGTGTGTGTGTGTGTGTGTGTGTGTGTGTGTAATCCCTCCACCTACCCAAATACTGAGAAAAGTCTCAAGAGTTACAAATATTATCTTTCCATGTAGGAATGTAAACAGTTCAGCTTTAGAAAGTCCTTTATGATTTCTCTTTCCTGTTTACCTTTTCGTATTTCTCTTGATTCTTGTGTTTGAAAGTCAAATTTTGCCTTCGGTTCTGGTCTTCTCATCATGAATGCTTGAAAGTCTTCTATATCATTGAATGACCATTTATTCCTATGAAGTATTATACTCAGTTTTGCTGGGTAAGTGATTCTTGGTTTTAATCTTAGTTCCTTTGAGTTCTGGAATAGGATATTCAAAGCCCTTCGATACCTTAATGTAAAAGCTGCCAGTGTTATCCTGATTATATTTCGACAATACTGGAATTGTTTCTTTGTAGTTGCTCTCCTTTGAGAACTCTGAAAATTGGCCACAATATTCCTAGGAGTTTCTCTTTTTGGGTCTCTTTCAGGAGGTGATCAGTGGACTCTTTCAATATTTATTTTGCCCTCTGGTTCTAGAATATCAGGTCAGTTTTCCTTGAAAATTTCATGAAAGATAATATCTAGGCTCTTTTTTTTGATCATGGCTTTCAGGTAGTTCCATAATTTTGAAATTATCTCTCCTGGATCTATTTTCCAAGTCAGTTGTTTTTCCAATGATATATTTCACATTATCTTCTATTTTTTCAATCTTTTGGTTTTGTTGTGTAATTTCTTGGTTTATCATATAGTCATTAGCTTCCCTGAACTCCTCTCTCACTTTTAAAGAACTATTTTGTTCAGTGGGTTTTTGAACCTCCTTTTCTATTTGGATAATTCTGCTTTTTAAAGTCTTCTTCTCCTTATTGGTGTTTTGGACCTCATTTTCCAACTGAGCTAGCCTATTTTTAAAGGTGTTATCTTCCTCAGCATTTTTTTGGTTCTCCTTTAGCAAGCTCCTGACTCACTTTTCAAGCTCTTTTATGGCCTGAGTCCATTTCATATTCATTTTGGAGGTACTGGATTTCCTCTGACAGTATACCTTGTTCTTCCTCATCAGAAAGGATGGAAGGAGATACCTGTTCATCAAGAAAGTGGTCTTACTTTTTTCCCTTTTTGGGGTATTTTCTCAGCCAGTTACTTTCCTTCTGAATCCTTTTTCAAGAGGAGGGTCCTAATGCTCCTCCTCCTCTGCCCAGGACCATGCTCAGGGCTGAAATTCAGATCACCTATCCAATTCCTTTAAGCTGAGCCGCGTGGACAATGAACCCAGGCTGCTTCCTCAGCCACAGTAGCTACCCACCTCCTCTGGTGCTGCTGCCGCTGCCTCTGCCTTCACCTGGGGCCAGTGCTGGGGGGAGTCCACCCCCCCTCTTGCCCAACTGGGAAAACCCTCCCACACTGACTTTTGAAGCTTTCTTTCCCACTTGTGGATTGGGGAATCTAGTACTCTCCTTCCTGGGAATTCTGCCCCCAAGGCCTGTTCAGGTCCTATTCCTTCCCATGCCACATTGCCAGGGCTGGGCTCTACTCCACTCAGTATACTGTGGGATAAACCTTTCCTGTCAGTCTTCCAGGTTACCTTTGGTTGGAAATCTCTTTCACTCTGTCATTCTGTGGATTCTACTGCTCTAGAATTTGTATAGAGTCATTTTTATAGATATTTTGTGGGTTGTGGTGGAAGTGCTAGAGTATATGCATCTTTCTACTCTACCACCTTGGCTCTGCCCCCCCCAAAACATATTTTTTAAACACAGAAAGTGTGTGTGTGTGTGTTTGTGTGTTTTGCTTGACCATATGTATTTGTCATAAGGGATGACTTTTCCTGAGAGATGGAGTGATAGTTATGAAAAAGAATATTAATAAAGTCCTTTAGAAAGTACAAAGAGAGTAAAAGGATAAAAGGGAAGGTATAGAATGGGACACAGAGTAGCTTTTTTGCTACCTTGATAAATATAATGTGTGTGTGTATATCAATCATACTTAACATGTGTATGTATATAAAAATATGTACATTGTGTTAAAAATATGTATTTGTGCATAAATAGTTTTAAAAAGAAGTTAGTAGTTTTTATATGGAGCTCTTCCATTTCCCTTTCCATGTGTTGAAATGTTGCTGTTTGTTGAATTTATACCATAAAAGAAAATTAAAAAATAAAATATAGAAAATAGGTATTATTATTGTGATACATATCTTTCTTTATGCTTCATGATGGGTGAAGAGATCAAATTTCCAATAAAATTAAAATAGAAATAGAAAACTTATCAAGTGCAATTTTAAAAATTAAAATAAAATCACAAAAAGGGGACACTAGAAATGGCCACAAATCACAGTGACAGTATGAGAAATGGAAAAGTTAGATCAAAGGATTATGGAGGCTCATCATTGCCTTATTTTAAAGGTCATGAATTATTTGACCCTAGCAAGTTTCATCTACTTAGTTATAGAGGAATTGTAGTCTGCACCCTTGCAGGGACTAACCACACTGATAAAACTATTGATTCTCCAAGTATTAAAGAAAAAATATATATATATATATATATATATATATATATGTGTGTGTGTGTGTGTGTGTGTGTGTGTACAAACACACACACAGAGGATTGCTACTGTATTTTTTTAAATGGTGATACTATGGTTTAGTAAACATGCACATGATTTTCTCCCTATAAATTAAATTCTGGCTATAATTTTGGGACATAAAATCGAATTTTTACTGTGCTGATGATCAAATCCTGTGAAATTAGTTGATAATGGAATAATTCATCTGAATTTAATGAAAAAAACACAAATAAAAAATTCTTAATGGAGTGCAAAACATTTGACTTAGTTTTATTACAAAAAGCAACCTTTATATGGACAAATTATTGGGAACATTTTTTTCAATATAATACACCGTTTGTGGAAAAAGAAAACAGAAAAAGACTGCATCCTCTAATACTTCTTTGTAAATTAACTCTGAGTATTTTTGGCTTCTGTATTCAATATAACTGTATTTTTACAGTGTAAATTCCTCTGGTAGATTAGAACATTTAGAAAGCAGAACCAAACTACATCAGTATGGGTACAGGAATGAATGATGATGAGCAAATTTGGCCAACAAAGCTCTAAGGGTCATGGTGGATTACTCAAGGAACACTTCTTAGCAATGTAATGCTTTTGTAAGAAGAACCAGCACTTTTTTGAGATGCATAAAAAGCCACCGATCACGTAGGAAACATAAGGATAATCTCCCATATTCTTGGCATTGGACAGACTGACTAGGGAGATATTACTAAGCACAATTTCAGTATCTCCAACCTAAAGTCAAAAGGAGTTGGAGAAGGTTCAACAAATCATGATGGAGATTATTAAAAGACCAGAAAATAAGATAAATAAATTAAGGAATGTACTTTTAAACTGTAGCTATAGAGGCAGCCTAAAATCACATGATTTCAATCTGGAAGGGATTTAGAAATCAGGTAATTCCAATTTTCCTTTTTTGAAAGGGGCAATGTAAGGTTGTGAAGAGAGTGCTGAACTTGAAACCAAGAGTACTCTGTTTAAAATCCTACCTCAGACAGAATTATTAACTATGTGAACCTAGGAAACTCAGCCTCTTTCTGTTTCCTCAGAAAGTGGAGAAAATAATACAAGTTACCTCATAGGGTCATTGTGAGGAACAAATGAAATCACATATATAAAGCTCTTCACAAAAGGAAGCTCTCATATTTGCATTCAGATTTGTCTATAGAAGGAAAATGGAGTCCAGAGAAGAGACACGACATTCCGAAATCATATCAGTAAATGTCACTGATGTTGAAAGGAAGTGGAGAGTGGGAGTGATGTCACAGGCCTATAGAAGGACAAATTCTTGATTTTCCAAAATAGGAAAATTTTGTGACAATCCGGAAAAGGAAGTGATGCTTTAATAAAATATAGTTTATTCCAGACTAATATTAGTGATGGTTTAATAAAAGATAGTTTATTCCAGACTAATATTACCAAGATTACTAAGCTGCCAGTCAATCTGACAATTAAAAAATATTGCTGATTCCTTACTATGTGACACACATTTTGCTAAATGTTGGGTATATAAAGAAAAGCAAAAACATAATTTCCCTCAAGGAGCTTGCATTCTATTGGAGGACATAAGAATATGTTATATAAACAAAAAGAATACAGAATAGACATATGACATCCTTATATGGGAAGATTTTATAGCTACTAAGGGGATTAGGAAGGGCTTCCTGTAGAATATATTATTTATTTTGCATATTAACTGAATCCAGGGATTCTACAAAACAGTGGTGAGTAGGAAAAACATTTTAGCAATGGACAATAACCAGTGGAAAGGCAGGAAGTTGGAATACTTGTTGTGTGTGAGGAACAGGACGAATGACAGTGTAGGTGTATTATAAAATGCATGCAGGGGAGTAAAGTGTAAGGCTCAAAGTGTAGAAAAATATGAAATAGTAAAGAGATGTAAATTCCCCAAAAAGGACTTTTTTTTCTGGAGGGCAATTATGATAATTATATGATCTTATCTATACTTTAGGAAAATCATTTTGACAAATAAATAGGGAAAGATTTGAGCAAAGTGAGACTTGAGACTGGGAGACCAGTTATAGGGCTACTACAGTAACACAGGTAAGTGGTGTTGAAGGTCTGAACTAGGATGATGTCTATCTGAAAGGAGAAAAGGAGGCATATATGAGAAATGCTAGTAAAGTAGAAATACTATATTTTATCAAAGGATTGAATGTGTGAGGTGAGGGTAAGGAGTTGAGGGTGAGTATGGGCTGCATCTATAGGAGTTGAGTTGAGGATAAGATTTTGAATTTTAGGGAAGTACAACGAGGGAAACAAAACCATTGAAGAGTTTAAGAGGAATGAAGTTCAATTAAAATCCTAGAGTAAAAGCAGATAAACATGAAAGATATCAAAATGATAAGTAACGAGGGGTAACAAGACATCGAAAATATCACAACTGTCTCTAAATAAGACGAAGGAAGTTAAATCAACACTCAGTGAAAAACAGAACCCCATGGATTCCCAAAATAAAATGGAGTTACAGAAGAATATTCCAGATGGATAAAAAAAGAAATAATTATCCTAAGGGAAGTTAGATAACAAATGGCAGAATTTGTGACCCTCAAAACAGGAATGATTAATATAAAAACTCAAATCCATGGTGACAGGTGTCTCTAAAGAAATAAAACAGAGAACAGCAGATTTGGGATAAAAACATGCTAAAGTGAAGAATGATCTGGAAGAGAAGCAGTAAGAGTAAAAGAATATATCATTTCAATATAAACAAAACACATTGTTATAGAAACGAGGCTATATAGAGATAATTAAAGCTTCATTAACTTTTCAGAAGGATGACAGGTCAAAAAACTTGGAAATCATAGTGCAAGATATAATACAAGAAAACTTTTCCGAATTTCTGAATGCAGAAAATAAAGACCAATTAAAATTACATAGTTTTCACCTTCATGAACAGGGTTAGGAATTGGAAGATAAAACAACCCATGCCTTAGACTCTAAGAAATGTAGTGTTTAATTTTAAGAATTCCAACTGAAAACAACAAATTATCTAAATGACCAGAAGGAAGACTTTAACAGATAAAGGAAATGAAATTAGAATTATCCAAGACTATTTTACATTTTCCATAAACCATAGAAAGAAATGGAATGCCACAAGCCAAAATAATGAAGGAGGTCAAGATGCACACCCAAAGTGATATATTTAAACCTGAGCCTAATCATCAATGAAAAAATATGGATGGCCAATAAGCGTTCCTCCAAAGAAAAAAGAGAACAACATGATCAAATTATTTGATTTATGAATACCTTGAAAGCAAAAACATGAGATGTATTAATAAATGCAAAATAGGTGGAAAACATGTGATTAAATAAGTTACAGCATTTCTAGAGATCATTATAAGGGGGAAAATAAAAACCTTGAAAGAGAATGACACCAATTTAAAAGTACACAAAGTACTAAAGATGAATGTGAGATTTAAAGAAAGAGAAGTAATAGTCAGACTTGAAACAACATGAATTATAACCTCAGAACTCTACCTGTGCTCCCCATTGAAGAATCAATGTATTTTGTGAGACTAAACTGCAAAACGAGAAGGCACAGCTAGCTGACACACTGAGTGGAGCACTTGCCAGGATGGGAAAGGCCTTAGTTTAAATCCAACCTTGGACACTTGCTAGCTATATGACCCTGGGAAAATCACTTAAGAGTTTGTCTCAATTTCTTCAACTATAAAATTGGGAATACTACTACCAGTCATTTCCTAGGATCATTGTAAGGATCAAATATGATAATATTTGTAAAGTACTTAGCATAGTGCCTGACATGTACTTTCTTTTTCACTTCCTTCTCCAGTTCATTTTACAGATGAGGAAACAGAGGCAAATAGGGTCGTGATTTGCCCAGGGGCACAGACACATGAGTCTTCCTGACTCCAGAAATGATACTGTATCCTCTCAGTCAACTAGCTGCCTTTGACATAGCATACATACTATATAAATACTGCTGCTGCTACTACTTCCACTACTGCTACTACAAAATTCAAGAGGGGAAGTAGAAGAGGTAGAAGATAGAGTTTGATATACTCTGATCAAATCTGTGGTAAACAAAGAAGGGAGAATAAGTTGTAGTTTTTCAGAAGAATCTATAGAAGAATGAGTGCATTGAAGAAAGGAGAGATTTAAACAGGAGGAAGGAAAAGGGAAGATCTTGATTCAGTGATGGAAAAGGGTGTCACTGAAGAGTCATATGGACCTAATAAAAGCTGCAATTTACTGCTATTTTTTGCACAGTGAAACTTCTTCCTTCAAAGTGGTGTTGTCAACCCAAAGACAATCTCTTGCCTTTAGCAGAAAGGAAATTAAACTTCATCGAGTCAGCATCAAAAAGCGTGGTGGTAGATGGAATTGAGAGCATATACCATGACAAATGAGGGAAAATCATTGGGAGGAATATAAGAAGTTGAACTGGACTTCAAGATTGGGTCATGGGGAAATTTCTACCTTTAGACAATGATTTCATCTTCACTACCCTCTCAAGGAGTGATACTTCCAAGAATGAGGCACCAAGAAAAGCTAAGTCAGAGTAAAGCTTTAAAGGCAAAATGATAGAAATTATTTGAAAGAGGAAAGTAAAACTTGATGCTATAGAAACTTTGATTCCATGAAGACCAAAAAAAGGGAATAAAGAAACTTACAGTCCATGAACAAAATAGTAAAAGTTTAGAATAGATAGAAAGAGAAGAGAATTCATGAAGAGAACACGTTACAAAATCTGCTAATGCACAGAAATATAAATAATGCACAGAAAAAGAAATGTAAAAACTAACACACAAAAGAAGGTAAAGGAAGGATAAGAGAGGGATTTTGGAATAACCACTTAACTGAGGAGGGAAAAATGAGTGAAAAAGAGAGAAAGAATGAGATAAATAAATCAATTAAGTTAACTTAATTTCAAATCTAAGGAAGATAGCCTTTCCAAATAGGGTTTCCTTAAAGTACATTAAGCAAAAGTAATTGTAGAAAAATAGTGATATATATGTATATATATGCACATAAATGTACGTGTATGGTTATGTATATTTCCAAATAGCAAGCAATAGTTGACTTCCTTTCCTACTAAACTCCCAATTGAACAATTAAAATATAACCACAGTAACCTTATAACACACATTTATAGTAAGGTAAAATAAATCACCATATTGGTCATGTCCAAAGTTTATCTCTCACTTGGAATGTTAAATTCACCTCTCTGGTCAGGAAGAAGGCAACATGCTTCATGTTCAGTCTTCTACAATTACAGTATATCATGGCTTTGGTTAGAGTTTTAATGTTTTGCAAAACTATTTTTCTTTATAATGTTGTTATATGACACAATACTAGCTTAAATGAGAATAGAAAACAAACAAAAATTTTGGAGATCCAAAAGGAATAAATCTTACCTAATTCTCATAACTTTAAACCTGAAAAGCAATCAAGTACAATGTTAGCAACATACTAGATGAGAAAATTAAGCCCCATAAATTTTTGATTACTTACCTAAAATGAGAAATGTACATAAAAGGAAAAGCTAAATTTAGGAAACAAACGTAAAATGAGAAGTTAGTTAATATTAATTATGTATCAGGTAAATTCAAAACTGAAGACGTTGCAATCATGCTATCAGAAATGACAGAAATAAAAATTTCCAATATAAATAAAGATAAACAAAGATATTCTATTATGCTGAAAGAGACTATAGATGGCAAACTGATACTAATATTAAATTTATTTGTTCCAGAGGGACTTCTGGGTCACATAAGTAACAAAAAGCTTTCCTATCTCCTCTTAAACCTTTCCAAATCAGAAATTATGCTCCAAAGATAAAGCAACTTCAGCAATCACCATGTTCTGGGACACCCAAAACTGAAAATAATGTAAAAACAAAACTCATGGAATGATACATATATTGAGCTCACTCAGCACCCTCCTGGCCTCCACACTAAGGGCAGTAAAGATGAATTTCCAGACTCTAGGACTCAATATATGAGCTTGCAACCCTTCAATCCCCCAACTTCTTTCCAGTGCGGTGAAGACCCTATTTCCAGGCTGTGAAGGTTTGCTTTGGCCAGTACAGACAGTTATGATCCAGAGACAGAAGTTTTCTTTAGCTATGATAGACAGTCAGTCTCTGAAGGAGAACAAAAAGTAATGGAGTGGACATATTACTGGGCTCAGAATTGAACTCAATATCCAATTCTTTCCCACCTCACCTCCCAGAGCCTCAGAGATACAAACTACAGAAATTAACCCTATAGTAGTATTGCTGCACCTCTGTGAACTGCCAGTGTCAGGCCAAATAACACAGCAACAAAGGGAATGGGAGGCGACACCAGCATAGGACACTGTGTTTGTGAAGAATGGGAGAGGGTTGTTTGAAGCTTGCCACTAAAACTGAGGGAAATAGCTCGGCATCTAGCTAGGCAAGTTCTTTGCTATCAAAAGTCACCTGGGCTCTTGAGTCATGAATTACCCTGATGGAAAGAGACTTGGATGTGTTGATATCTAGCCCTCAAGGAAACTACCATCAGAGGGAAGGGAGTCAGACAGGGATTAACTCAAGACTTCAATACCCCTCTCTCAGTTTTGGATAAAGCCAACAGAAATACAAATGAAAGCGAAAACATGAAATTGAACATATTGCTAGGGAAAATCTAGTCAAAAGATATATAGCATCCTCAAAGTGGAACAGCAAAAGAATATACATATTTCTTAGAACCACATGGAACTAATTCAAAAGTTGACTATATATTAATGTTGATAGATTTTGCGAACAAAACCACAAAGGCAGAAATGGTTAATAAAAACTTTATAGACCATACACAATAGAAATTGTTATTAATTTAGGGGCCACAAACAAAAAACACAGATCCAAGGGGAAATTTGACAATCAA
This sequence comes from Bettongia penicillata ogilbyi, assembly GCA_023548195.1. Taxonomy (NCBI): domain Eukaryota; kingdom Metazoa; phylum Chordata; class Mammalia; order Diprotodontia; family Potoroidae; genus Bettongia; species Bettongia penicillata. Next base: position 1,730,993 of record JAJHZJ010000268.1, on the reverse strand, counting down.
AACCTAAATAATGAATGAATCAAAGAATAAATTATAGAAACAATAATTATTTGGAAGATGATGATGATGAAACAACATGCCACAATTTTTTGGATTTAGTTAAAGCATTCCTTAGAGGAAAAATAAACATTAAAAAATAAAAAAGAGACTGTTAATGAACTGAATATGTTTTTTAAATTAGGAAGTCAACAAATTTGAAACAAGTACAAGAGAAGAAATTTGCAAAATAATATAGCCTTTTAAAAAAGTAATTTGGAATTACGTAAATCAACTGTCTAAAATACCCTTTGAACCAGAATTTCCTTTACCACACTTAGGCCTCCAGGAAACCTCTTATAAGAAAAAAGTTTGCAAAGAAGTAGATGCCTATCTATTGGAGAATGGCTGAAAGAAATTACAATACATTGATGTAACAGAATATTATTATGTTGAATGAAATGGTGTATGTGAATACACAGAGGCATGGGAATATCTACATTAATGTTGAAGAATGAAGTAAGCAGAACCACAAAAACAATACAAACAATAACTACAATAATATTAATGGAAAGGACAACTACACACCAAAACATCAAAAGTGAATGTAACAAAATTATAAAGCTTAAACAATACTCAAATAAAGAAATACGATTTAAACATCTCTATTTCACCTTTTTGTGGAGGTGGGGGAGTCCATATATTCTACATTG